>JARJIL010000008.1:23111138-23172000 GCA_038502395.1 Dittrichia graveolens
TAAAATAAAAAATTATGATTATTAAATAATTAGAAAAAAGATAATCTAGCCTCAATAATTGTATTGATGTAAGTAATCTATCAAAATTAGATTAATTAAATAATTGTTATCATGTTTAATGATTTATTAATACAAAAGTTACCATAAATTAGTTGATACTTAAGGAAATAATTAATTAGTCTATTTCTTTAAGTATTTGTATCTTAGTTATTATTGACATGTACTAATTAAAATTAAGTATTTTTAAAAATTGTAAGGGAGAGAAAGTTGAATACTTTATAATATAGTATAAATGATTATAACACCGACCACCGGAAATAGAAACCTATAAACCCTAAATCGACCTTTACAGATCCAATGGAAAAAGGTAAGAAAACCAAGAAGAAATATAAGAAAGATACAGAAAGTGGTTTAACCGGTCGTGCTAACCTAAAATGGGTTATAAAGTATCTACGGCCAATATTAATAAATATAGGTTATAAAGGATCAACCATGCTTTTATAAATAACTAGCATTGTACCCGCGTAATGCGTCGCCGATAATAATAGTTTGTGCTCGACAACATCTTCGATTTCAATGAATATATATGTGTGAAATTTGGTGTCACGTTATAGAATTTGTTCAACAACATATCCAATTTCTTTCTCCTTTTTCTATTTGATTTATTTGTTCCCATTAACCTTTTTATTGGATATTAAAATAGTTTTCCAAAAACAAAATAAAAATTTATGATTATTAAATAAATAGAAAAAAGATAATCTAGCCTTAATAATTGTATTGATGTAAGTAATCTATCAAAATTAGATTATTTAAATAATTGTTATCCTGTTTAATGATTTATTAATACAAAAGTTACCATAAATTAGTTGATACTTAAGAAAATAATTAATTAGTCTATTTCTCTAAGTGTTTGTATCTTATTTATTATTGACATGTACTAATTAAAATTAAGTATTTTTAAAAATTGTAAGAGAGAAAAAGTTAAATTATTTATAATATAGTATAAATGATTATAACACCGACAACCGGAAATTGAAACATATAAACCCTAAATCGACCTTAATACTTACAGAACCAATGGAAAAAGGTAAGATAACCAAGAAGAAATATAAGAAAGACAGAGGAAGTGGTTTAACCCATCGTGCTAACCTAAAATGATTTATAAAGGAGCAGCCAATATTAAAAACAAAATGGGTTATAAACGATCAACCATGCTTTTATAAATAACTAACATTGTACCCGCGTAATCCGTGAGTGATAATAATAGTTTGTGCTCGACAACATGTTCGATTTCAATGAATATATATTTGTGAAATATGGTGTTAGGTAATGGAATTTGTTCGACAACATATCCAATTTCTTTCTCCGTTTTCTATTTGATTTGTTTTTTCCCATTAACCTTTTTATTGGTTATTAAAATAGTTTTCAAAAAATAAAATAAAAAATTATGATTATTAAATAATTAGAAAAAAGATAATCTAGCCTCAATAATTGTATTGATGTAAGTAATCTATCAAAATTAGATTAATTGAATAATTGTTATCATGTTTAATGATTTATTAATACAAAAGTTACCATAAACTAGTTGATACTTAAGGAAATAATTAATTAGTCTATTTTTGTAAGTGTTTGTATCTTATTTATTTTTTATATGTACTAATTAAAATTACGTATTTTAAAAATTGTAAGAGAGAGAAAGTTAAATCATTTCTAATATAGTATAGATGATTATAACACCGACCACCGGAAATAGAAACCTATAAACCTTAAATCGACCTTAATATTTACAGATCCAATGGAAAAAGGTAAGATAACCAAAAAGAAATATAAGAAAGACAGAGGAAGTGGTTTAACCCGTACTGCTAACCTAAAATGGGGTATAAAGTATCAACGGCTAATATTAAAAACAATGGGTTATAAAGGATCAACCATGCTTTTATAAATAACTAGCATTGTACCCGCGTAATCCGTGAGCGGTAATAATAGTTTGTGCTCGACAACATGTTCGATTTCAATGAATATATATCTGTGAAATATGGTGTTAGGTAATGGAATTTGTTCGACAACATATCCAATTTCTTTCTCCGTTTTCTATTTGATTTGTTTTTTTCCCATTAACCTTTTTATTGGTTATTAAAATAGTTTTCAAAAAATAAAATAAAAAATTATGATTATTAAATAATTAGAAAAAAGATAATCTAGCCTCAATAATTGTATTGATGTAAGTAATCTATCAAAATTAGATTAATTAAATAATTGTTATCATGTTTAATGATTTATTAATACAAAAGTTACCATAAACTAGGTGATACTTAAGGAAATAATTAATTATTCTATTTTTGTAAGTGTTTGTATCTTATTTATTTTTTATATGTACTAATTAAAATTACGTATTTTAAAAATTGTAAGAGAGAGAAAGTTAAATCATTTCTAATATAGTATAGATGATTATAACACCGACCACCGGAAATAGAAACCTATAAACCCTAAATCGACCTTAATATTTACAGATCCAATGGAAAAAGGTAAGATAACCAAGAAGAAATATAAGAAAGACAGAGGAAGTGGTTTAACCCGTACTGCTAACCTAAAATGGGGTATAAAGTATCAACGGCTAATATTAAAAACAATGGGTTATAAAGGATCAACCATGCTTTTATAAATAACTAGCATTGTACCCGCGTAATCCGTGAGCGGTAATAATAGTTTGTGCTCGACAACATGTTCGATTTCAATGAATATATATTTGTGAAATATGGTGTTAGGTAATGGAATTTGTTCGACAACATATGCAATTTCTTTCTCCGTTTTCTATTTGATTTGTTTTTTCCCATTAACCTTTATATTGGTTATTAAAGTAGTTTTCAAAAAATAAAATAAAAAATTATGATTATTAAATAATTAGAAAAAAGATAATCTAGCCTCAATAATTGTATTAATGTAAGTAATCTATCAAAATTAGATTAATTAAATAATTGTTATCATGTTTAATGATTTATTAATACAGAAGTTACCATAAATTAGTTGATACTTAAGGAAATAATTAATTAGTCTATTTCTTTAAGTATTTGTATCTTAGTTATTATTGACATGTACTAATTAAAATTAAGTATTTTTAAAAATTGTAAGGGAGAGAAAGTTGAATACTTTATAATATAGTATAAATGATTATAACACCGACCACCGGAAATAGAAACCTATAAACCCTAAATCGACCTTTACAGATCCAATGGAAAAAGGTAAGAAAACCAAGAAGAAATATAAGAAAGATACAGAAAGTGGTTTAACCGGTCGTGCTAACCTAAAATGGGTTATAAAGTATCTACGGCCAATATTAATAAATATAGGTTATAAAGGATCAACCATGCTTTTATAAATAACTAGCATTGTACCCGCGTAATGCGTCGCCGATAATAATAGTTTGTGCTCGACAACATCTTCGATTTCAATGAATATATATGTGTGAAATTTGGTGTCACGTTATAGAATTTGTTCAACAACATATCCAATTTCTTTCTCCTTTTTCTATTTGATTTATTTGTTCCCATTAACCTTTTTATTGGATATTAAAATAGTTTTCCAAAAACAAAATAAAAATTTATGATTAGTTTTATTGGCATTGGAAGCACATTACATTATGGCAGGGTAATGTTTCGCAGTTTAATGAATCTTCCACTATTAAATAAATAGAAAAAAGATAATCTAGCCTTAATAATTGTATTGATGTAAGTAATCTATCAAAATTAGATTATTTAAATAATTGTTATCCTGTTTAATGATTTAGTAATACAAAAGTTACCATAAATTAGTTGATACTTAAGAAAATAATTAATTAGTCTATTTCTCTAAGTGTTTGTATCTTATTTATTATTGACATGTACTAATTAAAATTAAGTATTTTTAAAAATTGTAAGAGAGAAAAAGTTAAATTATTTATAATATAGTATAAATGATTATAACACCGACAACCGGAAATTGAAACATATAAACCCTAAATCGACCTTAATATTTACAGAACCAATGGAAAAAGGTAAGATAACCAAGAAGAAATATAAGAAAGACAGAGGAAGTGGTTTAACCCATCGTGCTAACCTAAAATGATTTATAAAGGAGCAGCCCATATTAAAAACAAAATGGGTTATAAAGGATCAACCATGCTTTTATAAATAACTAGCATTGTACCCGCGTAATCCGTGAGCGGTAATAATAGTTTGTGCTCGACAACATGTTCGATTTCAATGAATATATATTTGTGAAATATGGTGTTAGGTAATGGAATTTGTTCGACAACATATCCAATTTCTTTCTCCGTTTTCTATTTGATTTGTTTTTTCCCATTAACCTTTATATTGGTTATTAAAATAGTTTTCAAAAAATAAAATAAAAAATTATGATTATTAAATAATTAGAAAAAAGATAATCTAGCCTCAATAATTGTATTGATGTAAGTAATCTATCAAAATTAGATTAATTAAATAATTGTTATCATGTTTAATGATTTATTAATACAAAAGTTACCATAAATTAGTTGATACTTAAGGAAATAATTAATTAGTCTATTTCTTTAAGTATTTGTATCTTAGTTATTATTGACATGTACTAATTAAAATTAAGTATTTTTAAAAATTGTAAGGGAGAGAAAGTTGAATACTTTATAATATAGTATAAATGATTATAACACCGACCACCGGAAATAGAAACCTATAAACCCTAAATCGACCTTTACAGATCCAATGGAAAAAGGTAAGAAAACCAAGAAGAAATATAAGAAAGATACAGAAAGTGGTTTAACCGGTCGTGCTAACCTAAAATGGGTTATAAAGTATCTACGGCCAATATTAATAAATATAGGTTATAAAGGATCAACCATGCTTTTATAAATAACTAGCATTGTACCCGCGTAATGCGTCGCAGATAATAATAGTTTGTGCTCGACAACATCTTCGATTTCAATGAATATATATGTGTGAAATTTGGTGTCACGTTATAGAATTTGTTCAACAACATATCCAATTTCTTTCTCCTTTTTCTATTTGATTTATTTGTTCCCATTAACCTTTTTATTGGATATTAAAATAGTTTTCCAAAAACAAAATAAAAATTTATGATTACTTTTTATTGGCATTGGAAGCACATTACATTATGGCAGGGTAATGTTTCGCAGTTTAATGAATCTTCCACTATTAAATAAATAGAAAAAAGATAATCTAGCCTTAATAATTGTATTGATGTAAGTAATCTATCAAAATTAGATTATTTAAATAATTGTTATCCTGTTTAATGATTTAGTAATACAAAAGTTACCATAAATTAGTTGATACTTAAGAAAATAATTAATTAGTCTATTTCTCTAAGTGTTTGTATCTTATTTATTATTGACATGTACTAATTAAAATTAAGTATTTTTAAAAATTGTAAGAGAGAAAAAGTTAAATTATTTATAATATAGTATAAATGATTATAACACCGACAACCGGAAATTGAAACATATAAACCCTAAATCGAAGTTAAATTATTTATAATATAGTATAAATGATTATAACACCGACAACCGGAAATTGAAACATATAAACCCTAAATCGACCTTAATATTTACAGAACCAATGGAAAAAGGTAAGATAACCAAGAAGAAATATAAGAAAGACAGAGGAAGTGGTTTAACCCATCGTGCTAACCTAAAATGATTTATAAAGGAGCAGCCCATATTAAAAACAAAATGGGTTATAAAGGATCAACCATGCTTTTATAAATAACTAGCATTGTACCCGCGTAATCCGTGAGCGGTAATAATAGTTTGTGCTCGACAACATGTTCGATTTCAATGAATATATATTTGTGAAATATGGTGTTAGGTAATGGAATTTGTTCGACAACATATCCAATTTCTTTCTCCGTTTTCTATTTGATTTGTTTTTTCCCATTAACCTTTATATTGGTTATTAAAATAGTTTTCAAAAAATAAAATAAAAAATTATGATTATTAAATAATTAGAAAAAAGATAATCTAGCCTCAATAATTGTATTGATGTAAGTAATCTATCAAAATTAGATTAATTAAATAATTGTTATCATGTTTAATGATTTATTAATACAAAAGTTACCATAAATTAGTTGATACTTAAGGAAATAATTAATTAGTCTATTTCTTTAAGTATTTGTATCTTAGTTATTATTGACATGTACTAATTAAAATTAAGTATTTTTAAAAATTGTAAGGGAGAGAAAGTTGAATACTTTATAATATAGTATAAATGATTATAACACCGACCACCGGAAATAGAAACCTATAAACCCTAAATCGACCTTTACAGATCCAATGGAAAAAGGTAAGAAAACCAAGAAGAAATATAAGAAAGATACAGAAAGTGGTTTAACCGGTCGTGCTAACCTAAAATGGGTTATAAAGTATCTACGGCGAATATTAATAAATATAGGTTATAAAGGATCAACCATGCTTTTATAAATAACTAGCATTGTACCCGCGTAATGCGTCGCCGATAATAATAGTTTGTGCTCGACAACATCTTCGATTTCAATGAATATATATGTGTGAAATTTGGTGTCACGTTATAGAATTTGTTCAACAACATATCCAATTTCTTTCTCCTTTTTCTATTTGATTTATTTGTTCCCATTAACCTTTTTATTGGATATTAAAATAGTTTTCCAAAAACAAAATAAAAATTTATGATTACTTTTTATTGGCATTGGAAGCACATTACATTATGGCAGGGTAATGTTTCGCAGTTTAATGAATCTTCCACTATTAAATAAATAGAAAAAAGATAATCTAGCCTTAATAATTGTATTGATGTAAGTAATCTATCAAAATTAGATTATTTAAATAATTGTTATCCTGTTTAATGATTTAGTAATACAAAAGTTACCATAAATTAGTTGATACTTAAGAAAATAATTAATTAGTCTATTTCTCTAAGTGTTTGTATCTTATTTATTATTGACATGTACTAATTAAAATTAAGTATTTTTAAAAATTGTAAGAGAGAAAAAGTTAAATTATTTATAATATAGTATAAATGATTATAACACCGACAACCGGAAATTGAAACATATAAACCCTAAATCGAAGTTAAATTATTTATAATATAGTATAAATGATTATAACACCGACAACCGGAAATTGAAACATATAAACCCTAAATCGACCTTAATATTTACAGAACCAATGGAAAAAGGTAAGATAACCAAGAAGAAATATAAGAAAGACAGAGGAAGTGGTTTAACCCATCGTGCTAACCTAAAATGATTTATAAAGGAGCAGCCCATATAAAAAACAAAATGGGTTATAAAGGATCAACCATGCTTTTATAAATAACTAGCATTGTACCCGCGTAATCCGTGAGCGGTAATAATAGTTTGTGCTCGACAACATGTTCGATTTCAATGAATATATATTTGTGAAATATGGTGTTAGGTAATGGAATTTGTTCGACAACATATCCAATTTCTTTCTCCGTTTTCTATTTGATTTGTTTTTTCCCATTAACCTTTATATTGGTTATTAAAATAGTTTTCAAAAAATAAAATAAAAAATTATGATTATTAAATAATTAGAAAAAAGATAATCTAGCCTCAATAATTGTATTGATGTAAGTAATCTATCAAAATTAGATTAATTAAATAATTGTTATCATGTTTAATGATTTATTAATACAAAAGTTACCATAAATTAGTTGATACTTAAGGAAATAATTAATTAGTCTATTTCTTTAAGTATTTGTATCTTAGTTATTATTGACATGTACTAATTAAAATTAAGTATTTTTAAAAATTGTAAGGGAGAGAAAGTTGAATACTTTATAATATAGTATAAATGATTATAACACCGACCACCGGAAATAGAAACCTATAAACCCTAAATCGACCTTTACAGATCCAATGGAAAAAGGTAAGAAAACCAAGAAGAAATATAAGAAAGATACAGAAAGTGGTTTAACCGGTCGTGCTAACCTAAAATGGGTTATAAAGTATCTACGGCCAATATTAATAAATATAGGTTATAAAGGATCAACCATGCTTTTATAAATAACTAGCATTGTACCCGCGTAATGCGTCGCCGATAATAATAGTTTGTGCTCGACAACATCTTCGATTTCAATGAATATATATGTGTGAAATTTGGTGTCACGTTATAGAATTTGTTCAACAACATATCCAATTTCTTTCTCCTTTTTCTATTTGATTTATTTGTTCCCATTAACCTTTTTATTGGATATTAAAATAGTTTTCCAAAAACAAAATAAAAATTTATGATTATTAAATAAATAGAAAAAAGATAATCTAGCCTTAATAATTGTATTGATGTAAGTAATCTATCAAAATTAGATTATTTAAATAATTGTTATCCTGTTTAATGATTTATTAAAACAAAAGTTATCATAAATTAGTTGATACTTAAGAAAATAATTAATTAGTCTATTTCTCTAAGTGTTTGTATCTTATTTATTATTGACATGTACTAATTAAAATTAAGTATTTTTAAAAATTGTAAGAGAGAAAAAGTTAAATTATTTATAATATAGTATAAATGATTATAACACCGACAACCGGAAATTGAAACATATAAACCCTAAATCGACCTTAATATTTACAGAACCAATGGAAAAAGGTAAGATAACCAAGAAGAAATATAAGAAAGACAGAGGAAGTGGTTTAACCCATCGTGCTAACCTAAAATGATTTATAAAGGAGCAGCCAATATTAAAAACAAAATGGGTTATAAAGGATCAACCATGCTTTTATAAATAACTAGCATTGTACCCGCGTAATCCGTGAGCGATAATAATAGTTTGTGCTCGACAACATGTTCGATTTCAATGAATATATATTTGTGAAATATGGTGTTAGGTAATTGAATTTGTTCGACAACATATCCAATTTCTTTCTCCGTTTTCTATTTGATTTATTTGTTCCCATTAACCTTTTTATTGGATATTAAAATAGTTTTCCAAAAACAAAATAAAATTTTATGATTATTAAATATATAGAAAAAAGATAATCTAGCCTTAATAATTGTATTGATGTAAGTAATTTATCAAAATTAGATTATTTAAATAATTGTTATCATGTTTAATGATTTATTAATACAAAAGTTACCATAAATTAGTTGATCCTTAAGAAAATAATTAATTAGTCTATTTCTTTAAGTGTTTGTATCTTATTTATTATTGACATGTACTAATTAACATTAAGTATTTTTAAAAATTGTAAGAGAGAGAAAGTTAAATCAATTATAATATAGCATAAATGATTATAACACCGACAACCGGAAATTGAAACATATAAACCCTAAATCGACCTTAATATTTACACATATATTCACGATGGGGTCTCGTCAGATGATGAGGATGAGAATGAAGCTGTTGGTGCTGATGAATTCGAAGAAACACACAATGATGATGCAGGTGTTTCTGGGAAGGTAAATATTGAGTATGCTCAAACATTAGTTGAACATATCGAAAGACAAAACCGTAAAATCTCTAAGTTGGAACACAGAATCAAGAATCAATCAACATCTAACTTAGACAACCTTCAAACAGAATTAACCGCAAAAGAAAACGAACTGAACAGCTTAAGAAGTGAAAATGAGGTAATCATTCATAACATAAAAGCGACCAAAATCTTAGTTGAAGAAGATTTTAAGTTTTTACAAAAAGAACGATGTCAACTATACTCAAAAATAAAAGATCTCAAAGACCTGTTGATTAAAAGAGATCAAACAGCACAAACCATTTTTCTAAACAAACCTAAGGATGTAAATTTTTCTAAATGGACATACGAAGGTTTAGGTTACGTTAATACTCACATAAGTGACAAGATAAGAGCTAAACAACTATACGACTTTGAAAGCATGAATCTGGGGTTAACCGAGAAAATGGTGTTCGTTGGACAAATCGACGAACTCGCCGAGGAGGAACACAAGAGACGCATCACGAACAGAGCTTCAACCTCATACGACTACGAAAGCCTAAATCAGTCGTACATAACCAAAGTCTTCAAACCCACAATATCTTATGACTACTTCCGAAGCTACTCCCAAAAAGAAATGGAGTCGTTACCATCAATCTCAGATTCTCCACCTGAGCCTCGCATCTATATTCCTCATATGGATCTACAGCGAAACCTTGAGTTAGTCGAACTTGAGCTTGTCCATAGATCCATTATCTTTGACTTTGAAAAGACAATTCTTCATAACCTGATCAATCACCTTGCAATTGAAAATACCAAATCACAAAACCCCACTGCCCTAAGGACGTCTGAAATCCCGATTCCACACGTGCAAGAAGGTGAATGTTCAACATCTGCAAATTCAAGATCCGACATACATACAAGTGATGTATTCTCAATGAATCTTGATAAAAATTGTGAAAAATGCAGAGGATCGGAAAAGTCATTGTTCACTCTTCATGAGAAACTTAATACACTTGAGAATGATTTTTTCAGAATGAAAACAATTGAATCCATCAACTTTAAGGGAAAAGCCAAGATAATTGATACACCGTTATCACGAAATAAAAGTATCTCAAAACCATCCAAATCCAAAACAAAGCTAATCAAGAAACAAACAACTCGCACTCGTTCCAAGAATGATCGTTTGGCAATGCCTGCTTCTAACCCAAATGTCCTTCTAGGTGGAAATGTGAAGGGCGAAAGAAAACAGATTTTTGGATGGCGGAAGAAGCCAGAAGAGAAAGATGGAGGAAGACAAGACGAAGAGTGTTTGACTTACCCAACTACTTTCAATAAACAAACAACTCTGTTACTTTGTAATGATTCTTCAATCTTGAATGTTAAACCCGTTCAAACTCCACTTGATTCTGTTCAAACTGAAATATTTTACATGTGTGATGGTTGCATAGATGGTCATTGTACTTTCAAATGTGTGTATGATGATGATAGAAAGAAACGAGGAATCAAACCGAATCCAAACTATAAATCCTTTGAATCCACTCATGAACAAGCTTCCTTCATAAACAGAAGAGGTAACAAAATTACCTATTGGCGAAAGAAACGCTCAACAAGAGCAAAATTCCAAATGAATAATGAAAGTGTGTACTTTAAACATAATCCTAAATTAAATTCTACCAATCGGCACACTTCATGGACTCCAAATCGCAGATACCACAACAATTGGAATCACGCCTATCCAAATGTTGTCAAACCAATTGTCACAAATCAATTGAGTAAGCAAACTCAATTCATATAGCATAAACAACCTATAGTTCAATATAAACCCATCAACGTGATAACAGAAACAACCAAGGCAAGAATTCCAAAGAAATCAAGTGAATACATCGACGATGATGTCTCACTACCAGAAGGCTGTAGTCACGTGGTAATTGAACAATCTGTCATCACATCCAGAGCAACCAATTCCCCCGCAATATCCATAGAAAACATAACACCACCACCGTCCCAACCACAAACAGTGTCACAAGTGTGTACTCCCAACACTCTAACAACGAATTCATTAACTAAAGCTACATGTGATACTGTTGTTTTTGCTAACAGTCAAGGACCCACTACACGATGGGTACCTCAACAAATTTTGTCTTCAATGTGAAGATATCTAGCCAGTGGTACCTGGACTTCGGCTGCTTGAAGCATATGACAGGCGAAAAGAGTCTCCTTACGAACTATGTCCTAAAATACTCGGGAAATGTTCGTTTTGGAAACGACCACGTGGCACCAATAATGGGAACTGGAGACATCATTAAAGAAAATATAAAAATAAGAAAAGTATCTTATGTAGAGGGATTGGGACACAACCTATTCAGTATTGGACAATTTTGTGACAAGGGGTTAGAAGTTAACTTCAAGGCCAAAACTTGCTCAGTTAAGACTGAAAACGGTGATGTGGTACTGACTGGGTTCAGAAGATCTAATCTATACACCATTGATCTCGCAGATCTGGAAGGAAAACAGTCAGTATGTCTTCTGTCCAAGGCCTCATCGGAAATGACATGGATGTGGCATCGCAAATTATCTCACCTAAACTTTAAGAATATCAACAAATTCGTCAACGGTGATTTAGTTCGCGGATTGCCCAAACTGAAGTTTGAAAAAGAGCACCTCTGTGAGCACTGTGAGAGGGGTAAAATGAAACGGGCATCTCACAAAATCAAATAGGTGTCCAACACAGAGGCACCTCTCCAACTGTTGCACATGGACTTGTGCGGGCCGATGAGGGTTCAATCTCGAAATGGGAAGAAGTACATTCTCGTGATAGTTGATGACTATTCGAGATACACATGGGTCAAGTTCTTGAGGGCGAAGGATGAAGCTCCATCTACAATCATCTCGTTCCTCAAACAGGTGCAGAATCAATCACAAGGAAAGGTCGGCACCATTCGAACCGAAAATGGCACCGAATTCAAGAACAAAGTCTTGGATTCTTTTCTTGAGTCGGTGGGAATCATGCATCAGTTCTCCACAACATATACTCCAGAACAAAATGGGGTTGTCGAACGAAGAAATCGAACGCTTGTAGAAGCAGCTCAAACCATGTTGTCCTATGCTGATTTGCCACCTTCCTATTGGGCAGAAGCTGTCAACACAGCATGCTACACGTAAAACCACACAATTTTGCACCATCGCTTTAACAAAACTCCCTATGAACTTCCAAACGGCAGAGTGCCCAATATTAAACACTTTCATGTGTTTGGTAATCGGTGCTTTGTTCTTAATGAAAAGGCTAACCTAGAAAAGTTTGACCCCAAAGCTGATGAGGGAATTGTCCTAGGTTATTCTTCAGAGTCTAGAGCGTTTCGTGTGTTAAATAAACGAACAAATGCTGTGATTGAAAGTATTAATGTGACTTTTGATGACACCTTAACCACTACATCTTTATCACCTGAGTCACCTACTATCGTTTATGAACACATCAGTTCAGGACCGGGACTTAATCGACTAGAAACAAATATAACACACGCAAATGAACCTTCTGATTTAAAGTATACATTTGATTTTTTAGATGCTAATGATTCTGGAACTAATAGTGTACCTCTTGACAGGCCTACAGATTAATCCCATCCGACTTTCACATGACTGTTAAACTCATGCGACTTTCAAGTTAAATGCTTCATGCGACTTACACCCCATGCGACTTTCACCTCATGCGACTTTCGCATAACTTAGGTTCATCCGACTTTCAACACTTAGAAAATTTTTGACTTGATTCCAAAAACTCCGATTAAGGGTCAAATTTCATAAGTCACAAAATCTAGGTCAAAGTCAAAACCAAACATTCACATGTGCATTGAACAACAAAACACATATTCATTCATATGTTCACATGTGCATCAGACACTATCTGTTTCTTCTATACTAATCTGATCTATCTTATCTGTGACAAATGGCTGCTAACCAACCCCTTCCCGAGGAAAGCCTAGTCCCTGCTGCTGACAGGCTTGAAACACTGAGTAACAACGTGTACTTTGACCTAGCCGCAGATACCAAAATCCCTATCATCACTGAAATTATCCGTGCCCATCCTCTCCGCCAGACCATCACTGAAAACCCAAACACATCACCCACTCACGTACCTGAAATTTACATGCAACAATTGTGGTATACCTTTACTGAGGGTGTCACTCGCGTGAGACACAAGTGCCTCTGTGGCAGAATTGAGAATCTCCGCACAACTCTTTCTGCTATCAGGCTGAGAAATCTACTGGACCTACCTGCTGCTGATCACTATCCAGACAAAGCTGACTTTGATGAAAATCCTGGAGTTGATGCAGTACTAGACCTAATCAGAGGTCTTGGATATGAAGGAGAGCTGAACCAAATTAACCAGTTCAGACGAACAAATCTTGCGCCTCTCTAGCAGACACTTGCCACTATAATCTCCCGTACGCTTACTGGTATTCACCGAGGTACAGATGGCGGATCCTACTACTCCCTACTACTATTGGCTGGTGTTGCTTACCACCGCCACCTAGACTACGCCATCATCATATTTGAGAAGATCGTTCGCATGGTCAAGGAAAAGGAAACCACTCGCCAGAAAACCTTCATACCCTTTCAACGATTCCTGACCATATTCATCGCCATCGATCTGGAAACCTACCACACCATTCCTCGGCAACTCAACAACCCGCAGGTCCAAGTACAACGCATCACCAGATTCCTACAAATCAGAGACCTCCCCAACATCGTAGCCATGACCGTGCCTGTTGCCTTTCTTCGAATTCTAAATCAGGAAAGTGAGGCAGTGCGTGAGTACATGAGAGTTAATAGGATTGCTCCTCTGGCGCAACCAGATCCGGTTGTGCCTGCCCCGGGAGCAGTAGCACCTGGTGAGGGTCCTAGCGATATTAGGGCTCGGGTGCGCAGGGGTGCCTCGAGCAGGGTTGTGATTGAGAGGGAAGAATCAATAGAGAGGGTGGTGAGAGTGGTGAGGGAGGAGCGATACATGAGAGCGAGGGTGTTGTGATAAGTGACTCAGAGGCCTCAACCCATGCCGAATCAGAGAATAAGTCCTCAACAGAAAGGACTCAAACAGAATCATCCTCCTCCGGGCAATCAATCTCATTTGGCCCACGACCTTCTCCAGTCCGTGCTGAATCCACTGGCACGCAGCAAGTATCTGATCATCCTGAGGACATCCATCACGATCTATCTGCCACCTTTAGTGATGTACCGTTAATGGAAAGAGAAGATGAAGAAGTAGATGTTGTGGTGAGCGATAATGTAAGTGAGAAAGAAAAATATGAGGGTGAGAGTACCCCAGACCGAGAAAGCCGGGAAGCCTCATCCACTACCGGTCGGGACACTGTTCCGGATGGTATTGAAACAGACGCTGGCATCCCACCAGTGCATACACCTCACCCCACCAGCCACTCTGCTTCCACTCAAATGGAAGTAGTTTCATTGCACGGGGATTTATCACATACGCAGTCGGCAACTCATTCGGAGTTTGCTAGCTTTGAAATCAGTGGACCGCCTCCCCCGTCCACATCTTCTTTCCATGCACAATCGAGTCTAGCACCAACCTTGACAGGTTTCCAATCATTTGTTAGGACACAATAACCACTAGCACGTCTTCGTGACGTTGCCAGAACGCCCGTAGTGGCCTCTACTGTAGAGGTAACGCGAGGATCGAGCAGAAGTCCCTCCAGTGCTACCATTTTGCCAACACTGCGTGAGCCTCTCTTGACTCCAGCCTGAGGGAGTATGTCAACACACAACTCCACTCTGAAATCAACTCCCTCAGAGCCCAAATACGAGCCCTGGAAAACCGCCCACCTACTATCATTAAGCGAGATTATTCAATCGATGAACTCAAGGACCTCCTCCATGCTAAACTAAATAGTGTTGTCAATCCTACACCCGAACAATCAACCATACTTGCAGCACTGCAACAACAACCCCAGCCCTCCTCCTCCAGCTCCACCACCTTCCAAGATACAGTCCTACAAGCCTTGAATGCCTTAACCTCCACCGTATCAAATATAAGCAAAAGGCTGGAAGTAGTGGAGGAGTCCTGCAAAGCTCAATCCGAATCTCGCAAGCGTAGGCATGATGATCCTGAGGATCCAGGACATCATGAGGGGGAGAAGCGGCAGCGGCGATACATTGGGGCTCAAAGCACCGCACTCAGAATCGAAGCCGCCCTAATGTCAAGGCCATCAGAGGGTCAAAGCGGCAGTGGGAGTGGGGGTAAATAACAACTAACTGAGCCTGCAATGGCAGATTTTGAATTTGAAGCGGGTCAGAGCAGAGTCAGAGACGGAAAAACAAGAGACCCAACAATCCAAACTCCAACAATCCAAATCCCGTAAATCCAAACACATCCAAAAGAACCAGAATCCTTTCTTCCTGAATCTTCAACTGAAAAATCCAAAGGCAAAAGGCCGATTACTAAGGAAGCAGAAGAGACTCCACTGATCAACATACGTAAGGTCTTTACAACGGTAAACAGGGAGTTGCTTGACATTTTTCCACCTGAACAGGGGCAATTCAACATCGCACCCATCGATCTTATAAGTCAGCAGCAACCTCAAGAATCTGAGCAGAAAGAGGGTGAGTGGCCGGTACCTGCAACTTATCATGCAGGTTCTATGCCCTTGGCCACTCACAAGAGAGTAATAGCAGAAAGGCCAAATATCAGAAACATCAGGCCTAGAGAAGCTCTAGCAAAAGACCAACCTCGCTCGCCCACTCAATGGCTAAATACTCCGTATCTTGAAGAAAGAATTCCGGGTATCTTCTCAGAGGTTGTCCGAGAGGTTGACGATCTGTATGTACTAAACTCGGAAGAGCATGAAAAAGCCCTCCAATTCGCCGCCACCTTCCATACAAGCAAGAAACAACAAATGGCCTCCAAATATCCAATCATCAAGATCGAGTTCGTGTACTTGCGTAACTTCCTCAACTACCAAATGGTTCACTTTCATGTAACCAGAGTAGATGGGAAAAGGTATACATTTCACGAGGTCGAGCTTAGATTTTTGAATTTGGGGGATATAACACATATGGAAGATGAGCTGGCCTGTAAGCTTGAAAAGAATCGTGAGGAACAAAGAGCTCTCCAAGTCATCAGAGACTTCATGCGAAAGATGTTGGAATATGCCCGCTGACACGAACGAGTTAATGGCACTACCGATGAGGTATAGGCCTATTGGGTCACACACCAAGTATTGATTCCGGCAACACGATCAAGAAAAAGAGAGGAAAAGGCCAAAATGGGTTTTGGCAGGATGGTACACGGGCCGTGTTCCTGAACACGGGCTGTGTACAGTCCAACATACACGAGGCGTATTAGCCCAGTTCAAGGTCGTGTAGTTTGGGTCTACACGGGCCGTGTAGATGAACACGGGCCGTGTAGTGCCTGTTAGACACGGGCCGTCTTAGCCCAATTGGGGCCGTGGACTTTGGGCCTACACGGCCGTGTTGATCAACACGGGCCGTGTACGTTCGCTGTAACAGCAGAATTAACAGCCTTAAACACTTGGTTTAATGGGGTTAACTTCTCATAATTGTGGTAGATAAAGAGACCACGAGTTATCTGCTCTAGGAGAGGCTTTTGGCTTACACTTGGTCTCTTGGTTGATACTTGAACTCTCTCTCTCTTGTTCATCTTGTTCTTCGTGTTCTTGAGCACAAGAAGCAAGACATACACACATTTGATTGTTGTTTTGGTGGTTGTACATCAACTTGCTAGCACTTAGGAATCAAATAAGGTTGGGGTGGACTTCATTGGAGGAGTTCTATATTGGATTCTAAGCTACTTTTCAAAAAGGTTTCCTTGTGACTTGCATTGAGGTATAAACCTTTCTACTCATCTTGTTTAAATTTTAGTTGCAATTCTATGGTTAGATTTTGGTCCATGGGAAGTATTCAAGTTTTAGCATCGATTTTTGTTACATGCTTTGCTTCCGTTGCTACTTTTTTTTGCCAAACGAATACCTTTAGTGGTATCAGAGCCATATCTAACATGACTTTGCACTGTTGAGTCTAAAAAAACCATAAAAGTGTTTTTGGAAAAGAAAAGTGTTTTCTTAAAATTGGTTTTTCCATTGAGACTCTTGTTGTGCTAGAATAGATTTATTCGTAGTCGTGTTAATATATTTTAGTTTTTATATTTATATATTTAGTGTAACTTGGCATGAAGTGTACACAAATATATACTTATAAATGTATATATGAATATGTGTCTCAAAAATGGTTTGGTACACTAATGCATATGTACGAGGATTGTCCTTTTGGTGCCTTTGATATTTTGACAATCTTAACTAATATATATATATATATATATATATATATATATTTATATCATGGTTATGTGTGGCATACCATGTTTCTATTTGATCTGCTTGATTTGATTCAGTAACGTGATATGCCCCTAGACCTATGTGTTGTGATGATTGATAATTTTTGGTTTTTGGCTGCCTGCGTGCTGTATTGTTGTAACAATATTTGTTTATTTACTTATTGGTGCGGCTTGCACGCCGTTTCTTTTATTCTATGTATTTGTACAAATAGTATAGGATTGCGACCTGCATGTCGTTTATATATATTCTATGTATTTGTGTATAGTATAGATTTAAAACCAAAATAGTCAACGAGAGTCATGGTGATGACGTCTTGGCGAGAAGGAATCAACATGCTATTGGAGGTGTTGGATTCGGTGGGAGCTCACCCAACGAGACCATATCTTGTCCTTATATTTTTGGCCTCGTTTTCCCCGTTGTGGCTCATAGGGAAAACGCATAGGAATTTTGGGCATGTTACCGAATCATATGTATATATATTTGCGTGGT
This sequence comes from Dittrichia graveolens, assembly GCA_038502395.1. NCBI lineage: Eukaryota > Viridiplantae > Streptophyta > Magnoliopsida > Asterales > Asteraceae > Dittrichia > Dittrichia graveolens. Next base: position 23,129,426 of record JARJIL010000008.1, read on the forward strand.
TGTATTTTATTATTCTATGCATGGATTAGGATTCGTATGCTAGATAATTTTTCTATAAAATTAAATAAAATACAATGTTTGTTAAAATGGTTAACAATTGCGCGCGAATAGAATTGACAAAGAAAATATAAAAAATGGTATTATATTAAAAGTGCTTAAAATAGTTTTGACACTTACTTTAGTTCACAAAAGAGTTTTATAAACCGGAAACAAAATCCCGTTTTTCAAAATGTAAATCACGCACCATCCATAAGATGACACCACCCGAATCTAACGAAGCAAGGATGATTGTCGAGCTAAGCACGAGTCATTCCTTGTGTAGTTGTGTGGAAGGTGAGTGGGGTAACTCGCATGATTGGTTGTCGAGCTAAGCACGAGCCAATTGATGGTCGAGAGTACCACCCGTGTGTCTTGTCGGACAATTTACAATTTTAGTATATAATTCTTGGTTAGTTGTCGAGCTAAGCACGAGCTAAAGAAAATTATATATTAAGATTGGTGTAAGATATGGATCAAACATGCCAACTGACATAATGGATGTCAATGGATCCCGCAAGTGTCTAAGAGTTTTAATAGAGATTACAATTGGTAAAATGGTTTGCCGGCCTAAATAGCTTCGCCACGTGATCCGCGGTAAACCCGTCATGGTGCGAGGTGAAATAAGGTTCTTAGCCCTTGTTACAAATAATTTTTTTGTTTAAAACTATGGGTACTTATTTTAACAAGGATTTCCAAACTAACTAAAACTACTTTGCTATTTTAGATGGTGTCTTCAAGCAACACCAACACCACCAACCATTTTTCGCTTAGAGTTTTCCTTGAAAAGGAGAAACTCAATGGTAACAACTTCTTGGATTGGTTTAGGCAACTTAAACTTGTCCTAAGCCAAGAAAGGAAGATGGTTACCATAGAGGAGGCCCTACCCGAGGCTCCTGCTGCCAATGCCACTCGGGCTATCCGAGACGCTTATGAGAAGCGTGTTGTTGGGTTTTCGTGGTCTAAAATCGCAACGGAAGCAAAACGAGTAGAAAATAGTTTCAAAAAATTTGACCACGAATACGCCCACCAAATGGACCAAAACTCTACACATGACTAAGCAACAAAATAGAACATACAAAGAAGTAGAAGTATACCCTCGATGCAATCTTCTTTGTACGCGCAAGTTTGGAGTTCGGGAGTATTGTGCAGTAACGTGTACACCTCTATCGAAGTCCACACCAAGTCTTCATCTTTTCCCACTTGCTAGAGTGTTAGGTACGCCAACCTAAACACCACAAAGATGTCTACACAATAGAACCAAAGCCTTGGAACTACTTTGTGTGTTTGAGATAGTTTTATGCAAATATGTATATTCTAGAAAAAACAATTCTTCGAACTTCACAACATTAGCATCATGGCCTTATATAGACCTCAAAATCAGTTCAAATTTCATGATCACTAATGTCATTTTCAGTTTCTAGAATAATGACAATTAACACCATACTTAACTAGCTTTCAAAGCCTAGTTAAGAGGCTGTTACTGCCTGAGGCACGGCCGTGCCTCATAAGGTACGGGCGTGCCAGCCCGAGAGGCCACGCCCAAGTCACGCCCGACTTGGGCTCGTGCCTGTCCATTGGGCACAGGGCACGGGCGTGCCTCATAGAGGCACGGGCGTACCTAGCCACAGGCCACGCCCAAGTCACGCCCGACTTGGGCTCGTGCCTGCCCGTAGGGCACGGCCGTACCTCATAGAGGGATGGGCGTGCCTTGGCCCACCAGAACCAGTTTCTGGTTTTTCTCTCTCATTAGACCATCCGTGATGCCGGAATCGATACTTGGCGTGTGACCCAATAGGCCCTTGCTTCATCAGCCATGATACCAACTCGTGTGTGTGTTAGTGGGCATAATCCAACAGACTCCCACTTGCACATAAAAAAAACTCACGAAAGGCGTCACCGACATAGAGCGGCCTCTAGCAAGGCATCTATGCCCCCAAGTCAGCACAGGGTTTGTCTTCCCACAACAAATACCTAACCAAAAGGAAAGGTCCTATAGATAAGTGATTTGAAAGACTCTAACGAAAAAGTGAAAGATCATCAGTCGATTATTGATCTTTGGTTTAGTCCAAATAAATTAGCATTTGAGAGTATAAATCATCAGATGATAATTCAAAGAGAAAGAGTGGGCATAGGACACATTAAACAAGCTGCTGATTTCAGCAAAAAGTGTAAAAATATCGATGAAATGATTTTTAATGACATAAGTATTAATGATGTTGGAAATCAAAATCTACTTAAAAAGAGATTTACCAAATCTAAAGTTGTAAATCCAAGTTTTTCTGAAAGAACAAATTCTGAAATTAGAAATCTTCAACTTCCTACTGAGTATGATACTCTTGCCAACGAAACTACTGAACCAATCACTGAAATACCAATTACACCAAGTCCTACCGAAACCCATCCTGAAGTTATGTCTGTAACCCCAACTGAAACCCAACCTATAGTCGTGACTAAAACCTGTACTGCAACCCTTGACCAATCTTCATCTGATTCAGTTGGTGAAATATCTTCTGAAATCAAAATAACTGAGTCATCCAACTCAAGCTTTCTTCCTAAAGCCTGTGTCTTCTACGACATTATCATTCCCATGATTTCATCAACTGAAAGATCATCAGTTGAAACCTTACAATCCAAAGCTGAAAATTCAAAACCCTCCAAAACCAAAAATAGTGATGAAACCTTTGCTTTGCCCGTATCCAAACTCAAAGAAGTTAAGGATTCTCTTTTCAAAGTTTTAAAGTTAATCGGTGAAAAAGAGAAGAAAAATAAAAAGATTAAGACAAAGAATTCTAAATCCACTCGGAAATGCTATAAATGTGGAGTAAGAGGTCATGAAGCTACTTCTTGTTCTAATGAAAACAAGATCTCGAGTTGCTCTTCTAAGCAGTGTGTCTTGGAGCCCAGTAAAGTTTGGGCTCTTCAAATGAACTAATCTTTTCAATTATCTGTGTAGGGCATTCAGCATGATAACATTTGGTACCTTGACAGTGGATGCTCAAGGCATATGTAAGTCCCTACTGAATGGGGTTCAAGAAGCAAATGGCCCCAAGGTCACTTTTGGTGGAGGAAAATGTGGCAAAACTGATGGCTATGGTTATCTCAACCAAGGCTCAGTCAACATTAAGAATGTTGCCCATGTGACAGGACTTGAACACAACCTGATCAGCATCAGTCACAACCTGATCAACATCAGTCAGTTGTGTGATGCAGATTATGAAGTGCATTTCAAGAAGACCAAAGGTTCAGTCTTTAACAAGAAAGGAAAAGAGGTCTTACAAGCAAAAAGGCAGGGTAACCTGTATGTTTTTTATTTCAACTCTACCACCTCTGAAAGAGATGCTTGCTTCTTTTCAGAAGCTGATTCCAAAGTTAACTAGTTATGCCACAAAAGGCTATCTCATCTCAACTTCAAAAGCATCAGCAAACTCTCTAAGCTTAAGCTTACCAGAGGTCTACCGTCAGTTCAGTTTCAGAAAGACAAGCTGTGTCATGCATGTGAGAAAGGAAAGCAAAAGAAGTCGGTTTTCAAATCAAAACATTGTAACCAAGTTAACTCCGCTTTTCATCTCTTACATATGGATCTCTTTGGTCCTGTCAGTTCTCCAAGCATGGGAGGCAAGAAGTATACTCTGGTTGTAGTTGATGAATACACCAGGTTCACATGGGTATTCTTCTTGCGTAACAAAAGTGATACTGCTGAAGTTCTGATGAGCTTTATTCGTCGTGTTCAAAGACAGTTTGACACACATGTTAAACAGCTCCGTAGTGATCATGGAACAGAGTTCAGAAATTCTACCCTCCAAGATTTTTGTGATGAAAATGGCATCATCCAAAACTTCTCAGCCCCATATACCCCTCAGCAAAATGGCGTTGCTGAAAGAAGAAATAGGACCCTGATAGAAGCAGCCAGAATGATGCTAGCTGAAGCATCTCTGAAAGGCCATTTCTGGGCAGCTGTTAATGCTGCTTGCTATACACAGAACAGGTCTATCATTGTAAAGCGCCACAGCAAAACTCCCTACGAGTTACTTTATCTAAAGTCACCCAATGTCGGATACTTCAAAGTCTTTGGAAGTACATGCTTCATCCTGAACACCAAAGATCAGAAAAGCAAGTTTGATCCCAAAGGAGAACAAGGAGTGTTTTTAGGCTATTCTGATATCTCCAAAGCATATCGTGTGTTTCTTCCCAAAAAGAATTCTGTTGTTGAAACAATAAATGTTACCTTTGATGAGCTCAATGCAGATTCATCCTCAAATCATACTGATCAAATTGTTTCCGATGAATTTGATGCTTTTCTACAAGAGACATTTAATGATGATTTGGATGACTACTCTCAGTAAATACTGACGATAATGTTGTTTCTGTTAATGTGAATTAGGTCACTGAAGATCTCTTAGAAACAAACAACTCTTCTGCTGATGAACAACAGGATCAACCACAAAGGGTCACGAAATGGACTCGAGCTCATCCCATCACTAATGTAATTGGTGATCCAAATACTGGTGTGCAAACCCAAAATGCAAACACGTCTGCATTCTGCATGTTCTCTGAATTTATATCACAGGTCGAACCTAAGAAAGTCGATGAAGCTCTGAAGGATCCGAACTGGGTGGTCGCCATGCAAGATGAGCTTAATGAATTTGAAAGGAGCAAAGTGTGGATGCTGATTGACCCACCTGAAGACAAGTCCATTATTGGCACAAAATGGGTCTTCAGGAACAAACGTGATGAAACTGGGTCAGTTGTGCGTAACAAGGCCAGACTAGTTGCAAAAGGCTACTATCAAGAGGAAGGGATAGATTATGATGAAACGTTTGCTCCAGTTGCTCGTTTGGAGGCAATACGTATGTTCTTAGCTTTTGCAGCCTTCAAGGGATTCAGGGTCTTTCAGATGGATGTCAAAAGCGCCTTTCTGAATGGGGAACTTCAAGAAGAAGTATTTGTTCAGCAACCTCCTGAATTCGAAAATCCCAAGTTTCTACACCACGTTTATAAGCTCGACAAAGCCCTTTATGGACCGAAACAGGCTCCACGTGCCTGGTATGATACTTTGTCCACTCATCTTCTGAAAAATGGATTTCAGAGAGGGAACATCGATAAAACTCTATTTCAGTGTAGAGAAAAAGGTGAACTCATTCTAGTTCAAATTTATGTCGATGATATTATATTTGGCTCAGCTGACAATCGTTTATGCAAGAAATTTGAGAAAATAATGTTAGAAAAGTTCAAAATGAGCATGATAGGAGAACTGAATTTCTTCCTTGGGCTTCAGATAAAGCAATCTGACCAAGGTATCTTCATTAATCAAGGGAAATACGTCAAAGACTTACTCAAGAAGTTCAACTTTTCAGACTCTTCTCCTATGAAGACTCCCATTGTTCCAAAGACCAAGCTTACAGCTGATCCGAATGGGAAAGCAGTTGATCTTCCTACCTTCAGAGGGATGATCGGATCCTTACTATATCTGACGGCCAGTCGCCCAGATATTATGTTCTCCACATGCCTATGTGCAAGATTTCAGGCGAACCCAAAAGAATCACATCTGATGGCCGTCAGACGTATTTTCAGATACCTAAAAGGTACTCGTGAACTTGGGCTATGGTACTCCAGAGACTCCAGCTTTGAATTAATAGGATTTTCTTATTCAGACTATGCCGGATGTCAGATTGATAGGAAGAGTACTACCGGTGGGTGTCAGCTACTAGGTGGAAAACTAGTAAGTTGGCAAAGCAAGAAACAGAATTCCATTTCTCTATCCACCACTGAAGCTGAATACATTTCAGCTTGGAGTTGTTGCGCACAAGTTTTATGGATGCAACATTAGCTCGCTGACTATGGCATCTCCTTTCAGCGCACTCCCATCTATTGTGATAACACAAGTGTTATTGCCATCTCCAATAATCCGGTGCTCCATTCTCGCACAAAGCACATTGATGTTCGCCATCACTTTATTCGCGATCATATAGCCAAGAATGAAATTGAGCTTCGTTTCATCTCCACTGAACATCAGCTGGCTGACATCTTCCCAAAAGCCTTAGATGAACACCGGTTCAATCAACTGATTGCAGAAATAGGAATGTTAAATCTTTCGACAATATAGCTATTTCAGGTAAGTTTGATTGTTACTATTCATTCTTTCTTGTCACATTTAATGCCAGCCACCCTAATAGGTAAGCTTGAATAATTACTTTTACCCTGCCTCTCTCTGACTGTCAAATCATCTCTAAAGCGTAATCATGAGTAAATTTCTTTATAAACATCCAAAGATTATCTTTCTTTTTTCATCATATGTTTCAAAGACAACAATTTCGCCGCTGACCTAACCATCCCTTCGTCTTCCTCACCACTTCACCAAATTATGACCTATCTTCGCAATTGCCCATTGAACTTTGCTCTCTCTACAAAGGTTCCAATGTTTGAAGAACATCTCTGTGAGTTCTGGATGACTGCTGAAGTCATCAAACCCAAAACCTCCGGCCAAAGTATTCACTTCAGTATGCTCTCTGGTAGCAAGTTTGCTGAAATCACCACGAAGTTTCTTGCATCTGTTCTTCATCTTCCTCGCCGGGAACTCACCTCATTGACTACCAACACTAAGGAGCTACTCTTCTTCTTCTTTCAGTATGCTGATGAGCACAAGGTCAAAGGTAACTCTATGGTTCGCACTCGTCTTCCAAAGGAGTGGAACTGTCTGATTGCTCATCTGAACTTCTGTATGACGAGCAAAACTGGTGGTCTTGACCAAGTCAATGAAGCTTTTCTGAAAATGGCTTATGCCATTATCCATGGTCATAACATTGACTTCGCTGAACTTATCATGGAGAGTCTTGTGGTCTCACTAACAGCACGTACAAGGTCTCAACACATTCCTTTTCCCAGGTTTGTGTCATTGGTTATCTACTCACTGTTACCACTTGAAGTATACAATTCTGCTTCTGTTATACTTCCATCTCCTTCCCTACCGGGTTCAGTATGGACCGGTTCCTCGTCTGCCTTCAACCCAGCACTGACTGCTCCAATGCTTGCACTAGCCTTGCTGAAGCCTTCTCCTGCCATTCCACCACCATATTCAGGCTTATCATCTGAAGCTGCACCTTCTAAACCTCAACCCCCAATGCCTCAGTCCTCTCCATCGAAAACAAAGAAAAGGAAGCTGATATCCATTTCAACCAAGCCATCCACCAACCCTTCAGCCATACCCAAATCCACCACTAAACAACCAACCAACCACCACTCACTCGCTAAGATCACTCTCTAAACGCCACAAACCCAACATGCCCTCCAGTCCCATCATCTCTCACTATGCTTCAAGTGAGGATTCGCCTGATGATACCCCGCTGATTCTTCGCAAAACTCAGCTTCACTCATCAATATCCGCAGACAGGTAAGATCTCCTTTACTTAAATTCTCTAAACCAAGTCTGACTGATGAAGAGACAGCTCAAAACCAAGCTGTCCCTAAAGTCCCACTTTCACTATCACAAGTTCAGGACACTAACAAACACCAGTCAGCCGAGACTTCCTCTATACCCACCATTGAGTCTGCCAGCACACCCACTGCAACTCAGGTACCACCAGAATAGGGAACATACATTCCTGTTTCTGCTGAACTTCCCCCTCTATCCCTTAATGTGTCAGTAAACCCAACTGACACTATGGATATCAACCAAGCACATGATGGGTCAGCACTCAAAACGGCTGACACTGATGCTCAGCCTATCACCAATGATGAGACTACAATTCCCCTAGTTTCGGAGGTCCAAGCAGTTGATGATTCTTCAGTTCACCCAGAAGATGAGACTGCACCCAAATCCCTTGATGTGTCACAAAACCCCATTGACACTATGGATTCTACTAGGGCAGATGATTTATCAGTTTCACACCAAACTGAGAGTGATGCCCAACCTTCACTTTTCAATGACAATGAATTTCAACCCCCTCCAGTTGAGATTCTTACTGCTAATGAAGACAGAATCTTAAACCAAACTGTAACCGAAGCAAATGAGCCTCAGGCCCCTGATGCATCGGTCACTCCTCCTGATGCTACAGCCTCCCCATCTCTCCTAAACACCTTGTTTGACATTCCTTCTCCTGATACAATTGTCAATCCTTTTGATGATAGTGATGATTTTGATTTTCTTCAATCCCCAAGTCTGTACATTCTCAAATCTCTGAGCCTTCAATAGACATTTCTTCCTAATTGGAAAGTCTATCTGAACTCGTCCTCTTTGTCTTGAATTCTATTAAATCGAACACCTTTCAGGGTCAGTGTGTCGCCAATAATCAAGCCAAGCTTGAATCTGAGCTCAAATCTCTTGTTGCGTCTATCAAAACTCAGTTCACCACCCTCACTCAAACCATTGATTGTAAAAATCTGATTCTTCATGGGATGTACATGACCCTTCACCATCTTATCAAAACAATAGCTGATTCTGCCACTCTTGAGTTTTCCAAGCTAAACACTCAACTATTTACTCTCTCCAATACTGTAAATTCTATTTCCTCCAAGGTTGACAACATCCATGCTGTCAATCTTTCGGAAAATGCAACTTGTCAGTTGCAAGAATTGTTTGCTCTCTCCTTCTCTGGCCTTTCAAGAGAGATTTCGGCGCTGTCTTAGTCGGTAGAAGCTTCAGGAATCTCTACAGCTTCTAAGGGGGAGAAAGTAAGAAGACAGTCCAAAATCTGTCAGATCATAAGAAGGAAGGCTACTGCTGATCGGAAGATAATCAAATGGGATAAAAAGTATTCACGCGTTGAATACTTACAAATATTAGAAGAGGAAGTGGCTCATCTCAAAGCCACTGAAGAAAACAAGAATAATGCCTTGATTGATTTCGAGGCCAGGCTAGCCAAAGCTGAAGAAGCTAAGGCACTTGCTGAGGGGGAGCTCAAAAGTCTCCTTGATCAAAGAAAAGCTGAAGCTAAAATTTTCAGTTCAGAACTAGATGGAGCTGAATGTCAGCAAATAATAACTGAAGCTAAAGCCTCTCAGATTCCCAGTCAATCAGCTGCTCCTTCATCCAGTGGTCAGCCAAGCCAATCTGATAAAGGTAAAGGTAAAATGGTAATAGTCTCTTCGGATGATCAGATGAGTAAGGGTATGTATGAATTAAGTGACTCGGATGATGAAAATCCAAGAGTAAAAGACTTGAAAGTAGCTGATGAACTTAGCAGAATAGCAAAAGAGAAAATGGCACTTGAAGAGCTTGCTGCGAACAAAATTGATCTATCTTCCTTTGATCATCAAAAACAGATTCAGGAGAATATTGAAGCTGAAAAAGCTTTAATTAAGGAAAAGAAAAGGATCATGGAACAAAAGCAAGAAAAGTGGCTTTGTTCTCGACATCAAAGAAGGCATCCTGATAAAATCACGGCAATAAAGCTAAAGAAAGTAAATAATGAAATCCTTCTGACGGTTCAGCGCAAAAATCTTCCTCTCTTCAGCATACAATCTGTCAAGGATATTCAACTCAACTATGCTGTGTCTGAATGGAACAAAATACTTGCTTGCTTATCAAAACGCAAGCAAACTAATGATGTTAAGTTCATTCAACGAGAGATCAACAAAGTAATTGAATATTATGAGGAAGAAGTAAAGAAGAGGGGATCTGATGCAACTATCATGCCACAGAAAGAGAAACCCACTCGAGCTGAAAAGTTAAAGTTTCAAAGAAGGAGGCTCACTCTCAAGAAATCTCAACAACAAATCTTGGAGCTGATATCTATTGGAGAGCTTCCAAATTGCAAAGGTTTCGACACCACGTTGCCTCATGTCTTCATTCCTGAAGTGGGTAAAGTTCTCTCAAATCCAAGGGGATTTTATTTTCATGATGCATATGACAAGGTTTGTTTTCAAAGAGTTTCAGACTTTGCCAAGGCTGACTGGCTTCATCTGAGATCTCTTCGATACTTCATAGATAATAAAAATCCAGAAGTCAAAGACATTCTAGTTGAATACTTGAAGCAATTGAAGCTCAAAGCTCCAAATGAATCTTCTCCTGAAGAGTTCAAACCGGATCTTTAGAATATTAACTCTTTATTCTTTATTCTTTCTATTCTTTATTCTTTTGTACATAGTCATGGATTATAAACAAATAAGGGGTGATTGTTAGTCGTTTTATTTGTATATATTCCATTTCTGAAGAAGCTTTCGAAGAAAGCGACTGAAGATGTAATATATCATTCTTTTGTAAATTGTTCTGACACGACATCTGAAGAAAGAAGCCCGTAGTTCATCTGAAGATTAGTTTTGAAGTGAACGTCAACTGAAGTTTATCTTCGGTCATCAAAGGGTCTTCTGAATTGAAGATACATCTGACAACCAGAATTTTCCTGTTATGTAAAGTGCACGATCTGCGCATTCTGAAGGAGCTCGAAACGGCAATCTTGTTTTCTGTTCGTAATTAAGTGTAGCACGGTACACGTGTAAATAAATTAGATGGTCAGGATTAGTTTACTTAGCCTATAAATACATGCTCGATTAACGAGAAAAGGTTAAGCGTTTGTTCGATAATTTACATTCAAGTTTGTTCTTGATTTAGTTTGTACTCGGTGTTCAAGTTTGTTCTTGTACACTCTTTGAAGTTTGGTTATTAATATAATCCAACTTTGAAAACTTTCGTGTGTTCGTTGCGTTAAAACTATTTCCGCACTTTGATTTTATTCATAGTTAGTTTTATTCATATTCGGGAAAAACAGTAATCTATCAAAATTAGATTAATTAAATAATTGTTATCATTTTTAATAATTTATTAATATAAAAGTTACCATAAATTAGTTGATACTTAAGAAAATAATTAATTAGTCTATTTCTTTAAGTGTTTGTATCTTATGTATAAATACATGTACTACTTAAAGTTAAGTAGTTTCAAAAATTGTAAAAGAGAGAAAGTTAAATGCTTTATAATATAGTATAAATTATTCTAACACTAAATAGAAACCAATAAACCCTAAATCGACCTTAAAATTTATATATCATAGGGAAAAAGGTATGAAAACCTAGAAGAAATATAAGAAAGAGAGAGGAAGTGGTGTAACCGGTGCTGCAAATCTAAAATGGGTTATAAAGGACCAACAGCCAATATTAAAAAAAATGAGTTATAGAGGATCAACCATGTTTTTATATATAACTAGCATTGTACTCGCGTAATGCTTTGGCGATAATAATAGTTTGTGCTCGACAACATGTTCGATTTCAATGAATATATTTGTGTGAAATATGGTGTCGGGTAATGGAATTTGTTCGACAACATATCCAATTTCTTTCTCCGTTTTCTATTTGGTTTATTTTTTCCGATCAACCTTTTTATTAGTTATTAAAATAGTTTTTAAAAAATAAAATAAAAAATATATGATTATTAAATAGTTAGAAAAAAGATAATCTAGCCTTAATAATTGTATTGATGTAACTAATCTATCAAAATTAGATTAATTAAATAATTGTTATCATGTTTAACGATTTATGAATACAAAATTTACCATAAACTAGTTGATACTTAAGGAAATAATTAATTAGTCTATTTCTTTAAGTGTTTGTATGTTATTTATTATTGACATGTACTAATTAAAATTAAGTATTTTTAAAAATTGTACTAGAGAGAAAGTTAAATCATTTATAATATAGTATAGATGATTATAACACAGACCACCGGAAATAGAAACCTATAAACCCTAAATCAACCTTAATATTTACAAATCCTATTGGAAAAGGTAAGATAACCAACAAGAAATATAAGAAAGAGAGAGGAAGTGGTTTAACCCGTCGTGCTAACCTAAAATGGGTTATAAAGGACCAACGGCCAACATTTAAAAAAATGGGTTATAAAGGATCAACCATGCTTTTATAAATAACTAGCATTGTACCTGCGTAATGCGTCAGTGGTAATAATAGTTTGTGCTCGACAACATGTTCGATTTCAATGAATATATATTTGTGAAATATGGTGTCAAGTAATGTAATTTGTTCGACAACATATCCAATTTCTTTCTCCGTTTTCTATTTGCATTATTTTTTCCCATTAATCTTTTTATTGGTTATTAAAATTGTTTTCAAGAAATAAATAAAAAATTATGATTATTAAATTCTTGGGAAAAATATGCTTACAAATATATCCTCTTTTGTAAATATACAACTTGTTTATATAATTGTATGTATTAACATTAACATATGTGCACATATACATATATATATATATATTCAATCAAATATATTCTTATCTATAATCTACAAAACAAGCTTTATCAAATGTCCAAGCTCCGATCGTCAAGATCCGAGTTCAAGTAGAAGCCGATGTCGAAGATTCCTACAAATAAACGTTCAAAGTTTATGAGCTTACAAAATAAATAATTAAATGAGTTTAAGTTTTTATAAAATAATTTTTATAAAAACTTTTATAAAAATTGAGAAATTTTTTATAAAATCACAAGCTTGGTAGTCAAAGCAAATGAATTCATATTTTGGCAAATACTAAACATAATCTTCTATTGAAATAAGTCAAAACCATATTTAGCAAAAGGAATCTCTCAAAGAGGTAAACTTCCAACATGCTTTGTGCATTTGGTTTCTAAACTACCATTTTTATGATTAAATTCAAACTTAAGAAGTATGACACTAACCTAACTTTTCTTAAGCTTCTTTTCAGTGCATTTTTATGGTAAAAATGGGTTGTGTGTGATTTTGGTAAAAGGGCAACGTCTATATTCACAAGTCTCAAAAAGTTCCAGCAGGCCGATGGTCGATGCCACGGTCGACCGTGGATCGACCGTGGACAATCTGGACACTTTTTGAGCTTGCACCTTTTTCCTTATTTAAGGCAACTCAAGCCTTGTTTTTTACTAAGCTCTTGCAATCTGAAAAACACAGAACACATACTAAATCTTGTGAGCTCATATTCTTTGATAAATATTCTATCTTTCAAGATTAAGAATGAAGCAAGAGTGAAAGCATTCAAAGTTCAAACACTACATTACTTTCTTATATATTTGTAATAGTGTGAGGATCATCTCTAGCCTTAGAATTAGAGAGAAGTGAGGATCAACTCTAGCCTTTCAAATTAGAGTGAAGTGTGGTTTATCTTAGCCTTGTTTGCAAGAGTGAAGTTTAATTCTTGTAAGCTAAAGAGAGAAGTTGTAAAAGTTTATCTCTACCTTCAAAGAGAGAAGTTAGTGGAGCAACTCTTGGTGGGTGAGGCCAAGGAGTGGAAGTAGAGCAAGGTTGTTAACCCTTGCTTGAACCACTATAAATCATTGTGTCCAAACTACTTCATTGGTGATATCTTTCTTCCTTAAACTCTTTAATTACTTGCAAATATTGTTAAAAACTTCAAAAAGTGGGCACATAACCTATTCACCCCCCTCTAGGTTCTAATTAAATAATTAGAAAAAAGAAAATCTGGCCTTAATAATTGTATTGATGTAATTAATCTATCAAAATTAGATTAATTAAATAATTGTTATCATGTTTAATGATTTATTAATACAAAAGTTACCATAAATTAGTTGGTACTTAAGGATATAATTAATTAGTCTATTTCTTTAAGTGTTTGTATCATATGTATAAATACATGTACTACTTAAAATTAAGTAATTTCAAAAATTGTAAGAGAGAGAAAGTTAAATGTTTTATAATACAGTATAATTTATCCAAACACCGACCACCGGGTATCGAATCCTATAAACCCTAAATCGACTTTAAAATTTACAGATCCTAGGAAAAACGTAAGAAAAACAAGAACAAATATAAGAAAGAGAGAGAAAGTGGTTTAACCGGTCGTGCTAACCTAAAATGAGTTATAAAAGACCGGCATCCAATATTTAAAAAAATGGGTTATAAAGGATCAACCATGCTTTCATAAATAACTAGCATTGTACCCGCGTAATGCGGCGGCGATAATAATAGTTTGTGCTAGACAACATGTTCGATTTCAATGAATATATTTTTGTGAAATATGGTATCTTGTATTGGAATTTGTTCGATAACATATCCAATTTCTTTCTCCGTTTTCTATTTGGTTTAATTTTTCCGATCAACCTTTTTATTAGTTATTAAAATAGTTTTTAAAAAATAAGATAAAAAATATATGATTATTAAATAGTTAGAGAAAAGATAATCTAGCCTTAATAATTGTATTGATGTAAGTAATCTATCAAAATTAGATTAAATAAATAATTGTTATCATGTTTAATTATTTATTAATACAAAAGTTACCATAAAGTAGTTGATACTTAAGAAAATAATTAATTAGTCTATTTCTTTAAGTGTTTGTATCTTATTTATTATTGACATGTACAAATTAAAATTAAGTATTTTTAAAAATTGTAAGAGAGAGAAAGTTAAATCAATTATAATATAGCATAAATGATTATAACACCGACAACCGGAAATTGAAACATATAAACCCTAAATCGACCTTAATATTTACAGATCCAATGGAAAAAGGTAATAAAACCAAGAAGAAATATAAGAAAGAGAGTGGAAGTGGTGTAACCGGTCGTGCTAACCTAAAATGATTTATAAAGGACTAGCGGCCAATATTAAAAAAAAATGGCTTATAAAGGATCAACCATTCTTTCATAAATAACTAGCATTGTACCCACATAATGCGGCGATAATAATAGTTTGTGTTTGACAACATGTTCGATTTTAATGAATGTATATGTGTGAAATATGGTATCTAGTATTGGAATTTGTTCCATAACATATCCAATTTCTTTCTCCGTTTTCTATTTGCTTTATTTTTTCCCATTAACCTTTTTATTGGTTATTAAAATAGTTTTCAAAAAATAAAATAAAAAATTATGATTATTAAATAAATAGAAAAAAGATAATCTAGCCATAATAATCGTATTGATGTAAGTAATTTATCATAATTAGATTAATGAAATAACTGTTATCATGTTTAATGATTTATTATTACAAAAGTTTCCATAAATTAGTTGATATTTAAGGAAATAATTAATTAGTCTATTTCATTAAGTGTTTGTATATTATTTATTATTGACATGTACTAATTAAAATTAAGTATTTTTAAAAATTGTACGAGATAGAAAGTTAAATATTTTATAATATAGTATAAATTATTATAACACCGACCACCGTAAATAGAAACTTATAAACCCTAAATCAACCTTAATATTTACAAATCCTATTGGAAAAGGTAAAATAACCAACAAGAAATATAAGAAAGAGAGAGGAAGTGGTTTAACCGGTCGTGCTAACCTAAAATAGGTTATAAAGGACCAACGGCCATTATTTAAAAAGATGGGTTATAAAGGATGAACCATGCTTTTATAAATAACTAGCATTGTACCCGCGTAACGCGTGGGCGATAATAACAGTTTGTCCTCGACAATATGATCGATTTCAATGAATATATATGTGTGACATATGGTATCTTGTATTGGAATTTTTTCGATAACATATCCAATTTCTTTCTCCGTTTTCTATTTGTTTTATTTTTTCCGATCAACCTTTTATTAGTTATTAAAATAGTTTTTAAAAAATAAAATAAAAAATATATGATTATTAAATAGTTAGAAAAAAGATAATCTAGCCTTAATAATTGTATTGATGTAACTAATCTATCAAAATTAGATTAATTAAATAATTGTTATCATGTTTAATGATTTATTAATACAAAAGTTACCATAAATTAGTTGGTACTTAAGGAAATAATTAATTAGTCTATTTCTTTAAGTGTTTGTATCATATGTATAAATACATGTACTACTTAAAATTAAGTAGTTTCAAAAATTGTAAGAGAGAGAAAGTTAAATGTTTTATAATACAGTATAATTTATCCAAACACCGACCACCGGGTATCGAATCCTATAAACCCTAAATCGACTTTAAAATTTACAGATCCTAGGAAAAACGTAAGAAAAACAAGAACAAATATAAGAAAGAGAGAGAAAGTGGTTTAACCGGTCGTGCTAACCTAAAATGAGTTATAAAAGACCGGCATCCAATATTTAAAAAAATGGGTTATAAAGGATCAACCATGCTTTCATAAATAACTAGCATTGTACCCGCGTAATGCGGCGGCGATAATAATAGTTTGTGCTAGACAACATGTTCGATTTCAATGAATATATTTTTGTGAAATATGGTATCTTGTATTGGAATTTGTTCGATAACATATCCAATTTCTTTCTCCGTTTTCTATTTGGTTTAATTTTTCCGATCAACCTTTTTATTAGTTATTAAAATAGTTTTTAAAAAATAAGATAAAAAATATATGATTATTAAATAGTTAGAGAAAAGATAATCTAGCCTTAATAATTGTATTGATGTAAGTAATCTATCAAAATTAGATTAAATAAATAATTGTTATCATGTTTAATTATTTATTAATACAAAAGTTACCATAAAGTAGTTGATACTTAAGAAAATAATTAATTAGTCTATTTCTTTAAGTGTTTGTATCTTATTTATTATTGACATGTACAAATTAAAATTAAGTATTTTTAAAAATTGTAAGAGAGAGAAAGTTAAATCAATTATAATATAGCATAAATGATTATAACACCGACAACCGGAAATTGAAACATATAAACCCTAAATCGACCTTAATATTTACAGATCCAATGGAAAAAGGTAATAAAACCAAGAAGAAATATAAGAAAGAGAGTGGAAGTGGTGTAACCGGTCGTGCTAACCTAAAATGATTTATAAAGGACTAGCGGCCAATATTAAAAAAAAATGGCTTATAAAGGATCAACCATTCTTTCATAAATAACTAGCATTGTACCCACATAATGCGGCGATAATAATAGTTTGTGTTTGACAACATGTTCGATTTTAATGAATGTATATGTGTGAAATATGGTATCTAGTATTGGAATTTGTTCCATAACATATCCAATTTCTTTCTCCGTTTTCTATTTGCTTTATTTTTTCCCATTAACCTTTTTATTGGTTATTAAAATAGTTTTCAAAAAATAAAATAAAAAATTATGATTATTAAATAAATAGAAAAAAGATAATCTAGCCATAATAATCGTATTGATGTAAGTAATTTATCATAATTAGATTAATGAAATAACTGTTATCATGTTTAATGATTTATTATTACAAAAGTTTCCATAAATTAGTTGATATTTAAGGAAATAATTAATTAGTCTATTTCATTAAGTGTTTGTATATTATTTATTATTGACATGTACTAATTAAAATTAAGTATTTTTAAAAATTGTACGAGATAGAAAGTTAAATATTTTATAATATAGTATAAATTATTATAACACCGACCACCGTAAATAGAAACTTATAAACCCTAAATCAACCTTAATATTTACAAATCCTATTGGAAAAGGTAAAATAACCAACAAGAAATATAAGAAAGAGAGAGGAAGTGGTTTAACCGGTCGTGCTAACCTAAAATAGGTTATAAAGGACCAACGGCCATTATTTAAAAAGATGGGTTATAAAGGATGAACCATGCTTTTATAAATAACTAGCATTGTACCCGCGTAACGCGTGGGCGATAATAACAGTTTGTCCTCGACAATATGATCGATTTCAATGAATATATATGTGTGACATATGGTATCTTGTATTGGAATTTTTTCGATAACATATCCAATTTCTTTCTCCGTTTTCTATTTGTTTTATTTTTTCCGATCAACCTTTTATTAGTTATTAAAATAGTTTTTAAAAAATAAAATAAAAAATATATGATTATTAAATAGTTAGAAAAAAGATAATCTAGCCTTAATAATTGTATTGATGTAACTAATCTATCAAAATTAGATTAATTAAATAATTGTTATCATGTTTAATGATTTATTAATACAAAAGTTACCATAAATTAGTTGGTACTTAAGGAAATAATTAATTAGTCTATTTCTTTAAGTGTTTGTATCATATGTATAAATACATGTACTACTTAAAATTAAGTAGTTTCAAAAATTGTTAGAGAGAGAAAGTTAAATGCTTTATAATAAAGTATAATTTATCCAAACACCGACCACCGGGTATAGAATCCTATAAACCCTATATCAACTTTAAAATTTACAGATCCTAGGAAAAACGTAAGAAAACCAAGAACAAATATAAGAAAGAGAGAGAAAGTGGTGTAACCGGTCGTGCTAACCTAAAATGTGTTATAAAAGACCGGCATCCAATATTAAAAAAAATTGGTTATAAAGGATCAACCATGCTTTCATAAATAACTAGCATTGTACCCGCGTAATGCGGCGGCGATAATAATAGTTTGTGCTTGACAACATGTTCGATTTCAGTGAATATATTTGTGTGAAATATGGTATCTTGTATTGGAATTTGTTCGATAACATATCCAATTTCTTTCTCCGTTTTCTATTTGGTTTTTTTTTTCCGATCAACCTTTTTATTAGTTATAAAAATAGTTTTTAAAAAATAAAATAAAAAATATATGATTATTAAATAGTTAGAGAATAGATAATCTAGCCATAATAATTGTATTGATGTTAGTAATCTATCAAAATTAGATTAATTAATTGTTATCATGTTTAATGATTTATTAATACAAAAGTTACCATAAATTAGTTGATACTTAAGGAAATAATTAATTAGACTATTTCTTTAAGTGTTTGTATCTTATTTATTATTGACATGTACTAATTAAAATTAAGTATTTTTAACAATTGTAACAGAGAGAAAGTTAAATACTTTATAATATAGTATAAATGATTATCAACCATGCTTTTATAAATAACTACCATTATACCCGCGTAACGCGTGGGCGATAATAACAGTTTGTCCTCGACAATATGTTCGATTTCAATGAATATATATGTGTGACATATGGTATCCTGTATTGGAATTTGTTCGATAACATATCCAATTTCTTTCTCCGTTTTCTATTTGTTTTATTTTTTCCGATCAACCTTTTTATTAGTTATTAAAATAGTTTTTAAAAAAAAAAATAAAAAATATATGATTATTAAATAGTTAGAAAAAAGATAATCTAGCCTTAATAATTGTATTGATGTAACTAATCTATCAAAATTAGATTAATTAAATAATTGTTATCATGTTTAATGATTTATTAATACAAAAGTTACCATAAATTAGTTGGTACTTAAAGAAAAAATTAATTAGTCTATTTCTTTAAGTGTTTGTATCATATTTATAAATACATGTACTACTTAAAATTAAGTAGTTTCAAAAATTGTTAGAGAGAAAGTTAAATGCTTTATAATACAGTATAATTTATCCAAACACCGACCACCAGGTATAGAATCCTATAAACCCTATATCAACTTTAAAATTTACAGATCCTAGGAAAAACGTAAGAAAACCAAGAACAAATATAAGAAAGAGAGAGAAAGTGGTGTAACCGGTCGTGCTAACCTAAAATGAGTTATAAAAGACCGGCATCCAATTTTAAAAAAAATTAGTTATAAAGGATCAACCATGCTTTCATAAATAACTAGCATTGTACCCGCGTAATGCGGCGGCGATAATAATAATTTGTGCTTAACAAAATGTTCGATTTCAGTGAATATATTTGTGTGAAATATGGTATCTTGTATTGGAATTTGTTCGATAACATATCCAATTTCTTTCTCCGTTTTCTATTTGGTTTTTTTTTCCGATCAACCTTTTTATTAGTTATAAAAATAGTTTTTAAAAAATAAAATAAAAAATATATGATTATTAAATAGTTAGAGAATAGATAATCTAGCCATAATAATTGTATTGATGTTAGTAATCTATCAAAATTAGATTAATTAATTGTTATCATGTTTAATGATTTATTAATACAAAAGTTACCATAAATTAGTTGATACTTAAGTAAGTAATTAATTAGACTATTTCTTTAGGTGTTTGTATCTTATTTATTATTGACATGTACTAATTAAAATTAAGTATTATTAAAAATTGTAAGAGAGAGAAAGTTAAATACTTTATAATATAGTATAAATGATTATCAACCACGCTTTTATAAATAACTAGCATTGTACCCGCGTAACGCGTGAGCGATAATAACAGTTTGTCCTCGACAATATGTTCGATTTCAATGAATATATATGTGTGACATATGGTATCCTGTATTGGAATTTGTTCGATAACATATCCAATTTCTTTCTCCGTTTTCTATTTGTTTTATTTTTTCCGATCAACCTTTTTATTAGTTATTAAAATAGTTTTTAAAAAATAAAATAAAAAATATATGATTATTAAATAGTTAGAAAAAAGATAATCTAGCCTTAATAATTGTATTGATGTAACTAATCTATCAAAATTAGATTAATTAAATAATTGTTATCATGTTTAATGATTTATTAATACAAAAGTTACGATAAATTAGTTGGTACTTAAGGAAAAAATTAATTAGTCTATTTATTTAAGTGTTTGTATCATATGTATAAATACATGTACTACTTAAAATTAAGTAGTTTCAAAAATTGTTAGAGAGAGAAAGTTAAATGCTTTATAATACAGTATAATTTATCCAAACACCGACCACCGGGTATAGAATCCTATAAACCCTATATCAACTTTAAAATTTACAGATCCTAGGAAAAACGTAAGAAAACCAAGAACAAATATAAGAAAGAGAGAGAAAGTGGTGTAACCGGTCGTGCTAACCTAAAATGAGTTATAAAAGACCGGCATCCAATATTAAAAAAAATTGGTTATAAAGGATCAACCATGCTTTCATAAATAACTAGCATTGTACCCGCGTAATGCGGCGGCGATAATAATAGTTTGTGCTTGACAACATGTTCGATTTCAGTGAATATATTTGTGTGAAATATGGTATCTTGTATTGGAATTTGTTCGATAACATATCCAATTTCTTTCTCCGTTTTCTATTTGGTTTTTTTTTTCCGATCAACCTTTTTATTAGTTATAAAAATAGTTTTTAAAAAATAAAATAAAAAATATATGATTATTAAATAGTTAGAGAATAGATAATCTAGCCATAATAATTGTATTGATGTTAGTAATCTATCAAAATTAGATTAATTAATTGTTATCATGTTTAATGATTTATTAATACAAAAGTTACCATAAATTAGTTGATACTTAAGGAAGTAATTAATTAGACTATTTCTTTAAGTGTTTGTATCTTATTTATTATTGACATGTACTAATTAAAATTAAGTATTATTAAAAATTATAAGAGAGAGAAAGTTAAATACTTTATAATATGGTATAAATGATTATCAACCATGCTTTTATAAATAACTAGTATTGTACCCGCGTAACGCGTGGGCGATAATAACAGTTTGTCCTCGAAAATATGTTCGATTCCAATGAATATATATGTGTGACATATGGTATCTTGTATTGGAATTTGTTCGATAACATATCCAATTTCTTTCTCCGTTTTCTATTTGTTTTATTTTTTCCGATCAACCTTTTATTAGTTATTAAAATAGTTTTTAAAAAATAAAATAAAAAATATATGATTATTAAATAGTTAGAAAAAAGATAATCTAGCCTTAATAATTGTATTGATGTAACTAATCTATCAAAATTAGATTAATTAAATAATTGTTATCATGTTTAATGATTTATTAATACAAAAGTTACCATAAATTAGTTGGTACTTAAGGAAAAAATTAATTAGTCTATTTCTTTAAGTGTTTGTATCATATGTATAAATACATGTACTACTTAAAATTAAGTAGTTTCAAAAATTGTTAGAGAGAAAGTTAAATGCTTTATAATACAGTATAATTTATCCAAACACCGACCACCGGGTATAGAATCCTATAAACCCTATATCAACTTTAAAATTTACAGATCCTAGGAAAAACGTAAGAAAACCAAGAACAAATATAAGAAAAAGAGAGAAAGTGGTGTAACCGGTCGTGCTAACCTAAAATGAGTTATAAAAGACCGGCATCCAATATTAAAAAAAATTGGTTATAAAGGATCAACCATGCTTTCATAAATAACTAGCATTGTACCCGCGTAATGCGGCGGCGATAATAATAGTTTGTGCTTGACAACATGTTCGATTTCAGTGAATATATTTGTGTGAAATATGGTATCTTGTATTGGAATTTGTTCGATAACATATCCAATTTCTTTCTCCGTTTTCTATTTGGTTTTTTTTTTCCGATCAACCTTTTTATTAGTTATAAAAATAGTTTTTAAAAAATAAAATAAAAAATATATGATTATTAAATAGTTAGAGAATAGATAATCTAGCCATAATAATTGTATTGATGTTAGTAATCTATCAAAATTAGATTAATTAATTGTTATCATGTTTAATGATTTATTAATACAAAAGTTACCATAAATTAGTTGATACTTAAGTAAGTAATTAATTAGACTATTTCTGTAAGTGTTTGTATCTTATTTATTATTGACATGTACTAATTAAAATTAAGTATTATTAAAAATTGTAAGAGAGAGAAAGTTAAATACTTTATAATATAGTATAAATGATTATCAACCACGCTTTTATAAATAACTAGCATTGTACCCGCGTAACGCGTGAGCGATAATAACAGTTTGTCCTCGACAATATGTTCGATTTCAATGAATATATATGTGTGACATATGGTATCCTGTATTGGAATTTGTTCGATAACATATCCAATTTCTTTCTCCGTTTTCTATTTGTTTTATTTTTTCCGATCAACCTTTTATTAGTTATTAAAATAGTTTTTAAAAAATAAAATAAAAAATATATGATTATTAAATAGTTAGAAAAAAGATAATCTAGCCTTAATAATTGTATTGATGTAACTAATCTATCAAAATTAGATTAATTAAATAATTGTTATCATGTTTAATGATTTATTAATACAAAAGTTACCATAAATTAGTTGGTACTTAAGGAAAAAATTAATTAGTCTATTTCTTTAAGTGTTTGTATCATATGTATAAATACATGTACTACTTAAAATTAAGTAGTTTCAAAAATTGTTAGAGAGAAAGTTAAATGCTTTATAATATAGTATAATTTATCCAAACACCGACCACCGGGTATAGAATCCTATAAACCCTATATCAACTTTAAAATTTACAGATCCTAGGAAAAACGTAAGAAAACGAAGAACAAATATAAGAAAGAGAGAGAAAGTGGTGTAACCGGTCGTGCTAACCTAAAATGTGTTATAAAAGACCGGCATCCAATATTAAAAAAAATTGGTTATAAAGGATCAACCATGCTTTCATAAATAACTAACATTGTACCCGCGTAATGCGGCGGCGATAATAATAGTTTGTGCTTGACAACATGTTCGATTTCAGTGAATATATTTGTGTGAAATATGGTATCTTGTATTGGAATTTGTTCGATAACATATCCAATTTCTTTCTCCGTTTTCTATTTGGTTTTTTTTTTCGATCAACCTTTTTATTAGTTATAAAAATAGTTTTTAAAAAATAAAATAAAAAATATATGATTATTAAATAGTTAGAGAATAGATAATCTAGCCATAATAATTGTATTGATGTTAGTAATCTATCAAAATTAGATTAATTAATTGTTATCATGTTTAATGATTTATTAATACAAAAGTTACCATAAATTAGTTGATACTTAAGTAAGTAATTAATTAGACTATTTCTTTAAGTGTTTGTATCTTATTTATTATTGACATGTACTAATTAAAATTAAGTATTATTAAAAATTGTAAGAGAGAGAAAGTTAAATACTTTATAATATAGTATAAATGATTATCAACCACGCTTTTATAAATAACTAGCATTGTACCCGCGTAACGCGTGAGCGATAATAACAGTTTGTCCTCGACAATATGTTCGATTTCAATGAATATATATGTGTGACATATGGTATCCTGTATTGGAATTTGTTCGATAACATATCCAATTTCTTTCTCCGTTTTCTATTTGTTTTATTTTTTCCGATCAACCTTTTTATTAGTTATTAAAATAGTTTTTAAAAAATAAAATAAAAAATATATGATTATTAAATAGTTAGAAAAAAGATAATCTAGCCTTAATAATTGTATTGATGTAACTAATCTATCAAAATTAGATTAATTAAATAATTGTTATCATGTTTAATGATTTATTAATACAAAAGTTACGATAAATTAGTTGGTACTTAAGGAAAAAATTAATTAGTCTATTTATTTAAGTGTTTGTATCATATGTATAAATACATGTACTACTTAAAATTAAGTAGTTTCAAAAATTGTTAGAGAGACAAAGTTAAATGCTTTATAATACAGTATAATTTATCCAAACACCGACCACCGGGTATAGAATCCTATAAACCCTATATCAACTTTAAAATTTACAGATCCTAGGAAAAACGTAAGAAAACCAAGAACAAATATAAGAAAGAGAGAGAAAGTGGTGTAACCGGTCGTGCTAACCTAAAATGAGTTATAAAAGACCGGCATCCAATATTAAAAAAAATTGGTTATAAAGGATCAACCATGCTTTCATAAATAACTAGCATTGTACCCGCGTTATGCGGCGGCGATAATAATAGTTTGTGCTTGACAACATGTTCGATTTCAGTGAATATATTTGTGTGAAATATGGTATCTTGTATTGGAATTTGTTCGATAACATATCCAATTTCTTTCTCCGTTTTCTATTTGGTTTTTTTTTTCCGATCAACCTTTTTATTAGTTATAAAAATAGTTTTTAAAAAATAAAATAAAAAATATATGATTATTAAATAGTTAGAGAATAGATAATCTAGCCATAATAATTGTATTGATGTTAGTAATCTATCAAAATTAGATTAATTAATTGTTATCATGTTTAATGATTTATTAATACAAAAGTTAGCATAAATTAGTTGATACTTAAGGAAGTAATTAATTAGACTATTTCTTTAAGTGTTTGTATCTTATTTATTATTGACATGTAATAATTAAAATTAAGTATTATTAAAAATTGTAAGAGAGAGAAAGTTAAATACTTTATAATATAGTATAAATGATTATCAACCACGCTTTTATAAATAACTAGCATTGTACCCGCGTAACGCGTGAGCGATAATAACAGTTTGTCCTCGACAATATGTTCGATTTCAATGAATATATATGTGTGACATATGGTATCCTGTATTGGAATTTGTTCGATAACATATCCAATTTCTTTCTCCGTTTTCTATTTGTTTTATTTTTTCCGATCAACCTTTTTATTAGTTATTAAAATAGTTTTTAAAAAATAAAATAAAAAATATATGATTATTAAATAGTTAGAAAAAAGATAATCTAGCCTTAATAATTGTATTGATGTAACTAATCTATCAAAATTAGATTAATTAAATAATTGTTATCATGTTTAACGATTTATGAATACATAAGTTACCATAAATTAGTTGATACTTAAGGAACTAATTAATTAGACTACTTCTTTAAGTGTTTGTATCTTATTTATTATTGACATGTACTAATTAAAATTAAGTATTATTAAAAATTGTAAGAGAGAGAAAGTTAAATACTTTATAATATAGTATAAATGATTATCAACCATGCTTTTATAAATAACTAACATTGTACCCGCGTAACGCGTGGGCGATAATAACAGTTTGTCCTCGACAATATGTTCGATTTTAATGAATATATATGTGTGACATATGGTATCTTATATTGGAATTTGTTCGATAACATATCCAATTTCTTTCTCCGTTTTCTATTTGTTTTATTTTTTCCGATCAACCTTTTATTAGTTATTAAAATAGTTTTTAAAAAATAAAATAAAAAATATATGATTATTAAATAGTTAGAAAAAAGATAATCTAGCCTTAATAATTGTATTGATGTAACTAATCTATCAAAATTAGATTAATTAAATAATTGTTATCATGTTTAATGATTTATTAATACAAAAGTTACCATAAATTAGTTGGTACTTAAGGAAAAAATTAATTAGTCTATTTCTTTAAGTGTTTGTATCATATGTATAAATACATGTACTACTTAAAATTAAGTAGTTTCAAAAATTGTTAGAGAGAAAGTTAAATGCTTTATAATACAGTATAATTTATCCAAACACCGACCACCGGGTATAGAATCCTATAAACCCTATATCAACTTTAAAATTTACAGATCCTAGGAAAAACGTAAGAAAACCAAGAACAAATATAAGAAAGAGAGAGAAAGTGGTGTAACCGGTCGTGCTAACCTAAAATGAGTTATAAAAGACCGGCATCCAATATTAAAAAAAATTGGTTATAAAGGATCAACCATGCTTTCATAAATAACTAGCATTGTACCCGCGTAATGCGGCGGCGATAATAATAGTTTGTGCTTGACAACATGTTCGATTTCAGTGAATATATTTGTGTGAAATATGGTATCTTGTATTGGAATTTGTTCGATAACATATCCAATTTCTTTCTCCGTTTTCTATTTGGTTTTTTTTTTCCGATCAACCTTTTTATTAGTTATAAAAATAGTTTTTAAAAAATAAAATAAAAAATATATGATTATTAAATAGTTAGAGAATAGATAATCTAGCCATAATAATTGTATTGATGTTAGTAATCTATCAAAATTAGATTAATTAATTGTTATCATGTTTAATGATTTATTAATACAAAAGTTACCATAAATTAGTTGATACTTAAGTAAGTAATTAATTAGACTATTTCTTTAAGTGTTTGTATCTTATTTATTATTGACATGTACTAATTAAAATTAAGTATTATTAAAAATTGTAAGAGAGAGAAAGTTAAATACTTTATAATATAGTATAAATGATTATCAACCACGCTTTTATAAATAACTAGCATTGTACCCGCGTAACGCGTGAGCGATAATAACAGTTTGTCCTCGACAATATGTTCGATTTCAATGAATATATATGTGTGACATATGGTATCCTGTATTGGAATTTGTTCGATAACATATCCAATTTCTTTCTCCGTTTTCTATTTGTTTTATTTTTTCCGATCAACCTTTTATTAGTTATTAAAATAGTTTTTAAAAAATAAAATAAAAAATATATGATTATTAAATAGTTAGAAAAAAGATAATCTAGCCTTAATAATTGTATTGATGTAACTAATCTATCAAAATTAGATTAATTAAATAATTGTTATCATGTTTAATGATTTATTAATACAAAAGTTACCATAAATTAGTTGGTACTTAAGGAAAAAATTAATTAGTCTATTTCTTTAAGTGTTTGTATCATATGTATAAATACATGTACTACTTAAAATTAAGTAGTTTCAAAAATTGTTAGAGAGAAAGTTAAATGCTTTATAATACAGTATAATTTATCCAAACACCGACCACCGGGTATAGAATCCTATAAACCCTATATCAACTTTAAAATTTACAGATCCTAGGAAAAACGTAAGAAAACGAAGAACAAATATAAGAAAGAGAGAGAAAGTGGTGTAACCGGTCGTGCTAACCTAAAATGTGTTATAAAAGACCGGCATCCAATATTAAAAAAAATTGGTTATAAAGGATCAACCATGCTTTCATAAATAACTAGCATTGTACCCGCGTAATGCGGCGGCGATAATAATAGTTTGTGCTTGACAACATGTTCGATTTCAGTGAATATATTTGTGTGAAATATGGTATCTTGTATTGGAATTTGTTCGATAACATATCCAATTTCTTTCTCCGTTTTCTATTTGGTTTTTTTTTTCGATCAACCTTTTTATTAGTTATAAAAATAGTTTTTAAAAAATAAAATAAAAAATATATGATTATTAAATAGTTAGAGAATAGATAATCTAGCCATAATAATTGTATTGATGTTAGTAATCTATCAAAATTAGATTAATTAATTGTTATCATGTTTAATGATTTATTAATACAAAAGTTACCATAAATTAGTTGATACTTAAGTAAGTAATTAATTAGACTATTTCTTTAAGTGTTTGTATCTTATTTATTATTGACATGTACTAATTAAAATTAAGTATTATTAAAAATTGTAAGAGAGAGAAAGTTAAATACTTTATAATATAGTATAAATGATTATCAACAACGCTTTTATAAATAACTAGCATTGTACCCGCGTAACGCGTGAGCGATAATAACAGTTTGTCCTCGACAATATGTTCGATTTCAATGAATATATATGTGTGACATATGGTATCCTGTATTGGAATTTGTTGGATAACATATCCAATTTCTTTCTCCGTTTTCTATTTGTTTTATTTTTTCCGATCAACCTTTTTATTAGTTAATAAAATAGTTTTTAAAAAATAAAATAAAAAATATATGATTATTAAATAGTTAGAAAAAAGATAATCTAGCCTTAATAATTGTATTGATGTAACTAATCTATCAAAATTAGATTAATTAAATAATTGTTATCATGTTTAATGATTTATTAATACAAAAGTTACGATAAATTAGTTGGTACTTAAGGAAAAAATTAATTAGTCTATTTATTTAAGTGTTTGTATCATATGTATAAATACATGTACTACTTAAAATTAAGTAGTTTCAAAAATTGTTAGAGAGAGAAAGTTAAATGCTTTATAATACAGTATAATTTATCCAAACACCGACCACCGGGTATAGAATCCTATAAACCCTATATCAACTTTAAAATTTACAGATCCTAGGAAAAACGTAAGAAAACCAAGAACAAATATAAGAAAGAGAGAGAAAGTGGTGTAACCGGTCGTGCTAACCTAAAATGAGTTATAAAAGACCGGCATCCAATATTAAAAAAAATTGGTTATAAAGGATCAACCATGCTTTCATAAATAACTAGCATTGTACCCGCGTAATGCGGCGGCGATAATAATAGTTTGTGCTTGACAACATGTTCGATTTCAGTGAATATATTTGTGTGAAATATGGTATCTTGTATTGTAATTTGTTCGATAACATATCCAATTTCTTTCTCCGTTTTCTATTTGGTTTATTTTTTCCGATCAACCTTTTTATTAGTTATAAAAATAGTTTTTAAAAAATAAAATAAAAAATATATGATTATTAAATAGTTAGAGAATAGATAATCTAGCCATAATAATTGTATTGATGTTAGTAATCTATCAAAATTAGATTAATTAATTGTTATCATGTTTAATGATTTATTAATACAAAAGTTACCATAAATTAGTTGATACTTAAGGAAGTAATTAATTAGACTATTTCTTTAAGTGTTTGTATCTTATTTATTATTGACATGTACTAATTAAAATTAAGTATTATTAAAAATTATAAGAGAGAGAAAGTTAAATACTTTATAATATGGTATAAATGATTATCAACCATGCTTTTATAAATAACTAGTATTGTACCCGCG
The DNA here is from genome assembly GCA_038502395.1 of Dittrichia graveolens. Lineage (NCBI taxonomy): Eukaryota > Viridiplantae > Streptophyta > Magnoliopsida > Asterales > Asteraceae > Dittrichia > Dittrichia graveolens. The sequence goes on from JARJIL010000008.1 coordinate 23,158,637, forward strand.
TAACGCGTGGGCGATAATAACAGTTTGTCCTCGAAAATATGTTCGATTCCAATGAATATATATGTGTGACATATGGTATCTTGTATTGGAATTTGTTCGATAACATATCCAATTTCTTTCTCCGTTTTCTATTTGTTTTATTTTTTCCGATCAACCTTTTTATTAGTTATTAAAATAGTTTTTAAAAAATAAAATAAAAAATATATGATTATTAAATAGTTAGAAAAAAGATAATCTAGCCTTAATAATTGTATTGATGTAACTAATCTATCAAAATTAGATTAATTAAATAATTGTTATCATGTTTAACGATTTATGAATACATAAGTTACCATAAATTAGTTGATACTTAAGGAACTAATTAATTAGACTATTTCTTTAAGTGTTTGTATCTTATTTATTATTGACATGTACTAATTAAAATTAAGTATTATTAAAAATTGTAAGAGAGAGAAAGTTAAATACTTTATAATATAGTATAAATGATTATCAACCATGCTTTTATAAATAACTAGCATTGTACCCGCGTAACGCGTGAGCGATAATAACAGTTTGTCCTCGACAATATGTTCGATTTCAATGAATATATATGTGTGACATATGGTATCTTGTATTGGAATTTGATCGATAACATATCCAATTTCTTTCTCCGTTTTCTATTTGTTTTATTTTTTCCGATCAACCTTTTATTAGTTATTAAAATAGTTTTTAAAAAATAAAATAAAAAATATATGATTATTAAATAGTTAGAAAAAAGATAATCTAGCCTTAATAATTGTATTGATGTAACTAATCTATCAAAATTAGATTAATTAAATAATTGTTATCATGTTTAATGATTTATTAATACAAAAGTTACCATAAATTAGTTGGTACTTAAGGAAAAAATTAATTAGTCTATTTCTTTAAGTGTTTGTATCATATGTATAAATACATGTACTACTTAAAATTAAGTAGTTTCAAAAATTGTTAGAGAGAAAGTTAAATGCTTTATAATACAGTATAATTTATCCAAACACCGACCACCGGGTATAGAATCCTATAAACCCTATATCAACTTTAAAATTTACAGATCCTAGGAAAAACGTAAGAAAACGAAGAACAAATATAAGAAAGAGAGAGAAAGTGGTGTAACCGGTCGTGCTAACCTAAAATGTGTTATAAAAGACCGGCATCCAATATTAAGAAAAATTGGTTATAAAGGATCAACCATGCTTTCATAAATAACTAGCATTGTACCCGCGTAATGCGGCGGCGATAATAATAGTTTGTGCTTGACAACATGTTCGATTTCAGTGAATATATTTGTGTGAAATATGGTATCTTGTATTGGAATTTGTTCGATAACATATCCAATTTCTTTCTCCGTTTTCTATTTGGTTTATTTTTTCCGATCAACCTTTTTATTAGTTATAAAAATAGTTTTTAAAAAATAAAATAAAAAATATATGATTATTAAATTGTTAGAGAATAGATAATCTAGCCATAATAATTGTATTGATGTTAGTAATCTATCAAAATTAGATTAATTAATTGTTATCATGTTTAATGATTTATTAATACAAAAGTTACCATAAATTAGTTGATACTTAAGGAAGTAATTAATTAGACTATTTCTTTAAGTGTTTGTATCTTATTTATTATTGACATGTACTAATTAAAATTAAGTATTATTAAAAATTGTAAGAGAGAGAAAGTTAAATACTTTATAATATAGTATAAATGATTATCAACCACGCTTTTATAAATAACTAGCATTGTACCCGCGTAACGCGTGAGCGATAATAACAGTTTGTCCTCGACAATATGTTCGATTTCAATGAATATATATGTGTGACATATGGTATCCTGTATTGGAATTTGTTCGATAACATATCCAATTTCTTTCTCCGTTTTCTATTTGTTTTATTTTTTCCGATCAACCTTTTTATTAGTTATTAAAATAGTTTTTAAAAAATAAAATAAAAAATATATGATTATTAAATAGTTAGAAAAAAGATAATCTAGCCTTAATAATTGTATTGATGTAACTAATCTATCAAAATTAGATTAATTAAATAATTGTTATCATGTTTAATGATTTATTAATACAAAAGTTACGATAAATTAGTTGGTACTTAAGGAAAAAATTAATTAGTCTATTTATTTAAGTGTTTGTATCATATGTATAAATACATGTACTACTTAAAATTAAGTAGTTTCAAAAATTGTTAGAGAGAGAAAGTTAAATGCTTTATAATACAGTATAATTTATCCAAACACCGACCACCGGGTATAGAATCCTATAAACCCTATATCAACTTTAAAATTTACAGATCCTAGGAAAAACGTAAGAAAACCAAGAACAAATATAAGAAAGAGAGAGAAAGTGGTGTAACCGGTCGTGCTAACCTAAAATGAGTTATAAAAGACCGGCATCCAATATTAAAAAAAATTGGTTATAAAGGATCAACCATGCTTTCATAAATAACTAGCATTGTACCCGCGTTATGCGGCGGCGATAATAATAGTTTGTGCTTGACAACATGTTCGATTTCAGTGAATATATTTGTGTGAAATATGGTATCTTGTATTGGAATTTGTTCGATAACATATCCAATTTCTTTCTCCGTTTTCTATTTGGTTTTTTTTTTCCGATCAACCTTTTTATTAGTTATAAAAATAGTTTTTAAAAAATAAAATAAAAAATATATGATTATTAAATAGTTAGAGAATAGATAATCTAGCCATAATAATTGTATTGATGTTAGTAATCTATCAAAATTAGATTAATTAATTGTTATCATGTTTAATGATTTATTAATACAAAAGTTAGCATAAATTAGTTGATACTTAAGGAAGTAATTAATTAGACTATTTCTTTAAGTGTTTGTATCTTATTTATTATTGACATGTAATAATTAAAATTAAGTATTATTAAAAATTGTAAGAGAGAGAAAGTTAAATACTTTATAATATAGTATAAATGATTATCAACCACGCTTTTATAAATAACTAGCATTGTACCCGCGTAACGCGTGAGCGATAATAACAGTTTGTCCTCGACAATATGTTCGATTTCAATGAATATATATGTGTGACATATGGTATCCTGTATTGGAATTTGTTCGATAACATATCCAATTTCTTTCTCCGTTTTCTATTTGTTTTATTTTTTCCGATCAACCTTTTTATTAGTTATTAAAATAGTTTTTAAAAAATAAAATAAAAAATATATGATTATTAAATAGTTAGAAAAAAGATAATCTAGCCTTAATAATTGTATTGATGTAACTAATCTATCAAAATTAGATTAATTAAATAATTGTTATCATGTTTAACGATTTATGAATACATAAGTTACCATAAATTAGTTGATACTTAAGGAACTAATTAATTAGACTACTTCTTTAAGTGTTTGTATCTTATTTATTATTGACATGTACTAATTAAAATTAAGTATTATTAAAAATTGTAAGAGAGAGAAAGTTAAATACTTTATAATATAGTATAAATGATTATCAACCATGCTTTTATAAATAACTAGCATTGTACCCGCGTAACGCGTGGGCGATAATAACAGTTTGTCCTCGACAATATGTTCGATTTTAATGAATATATATGTGTGACATATGGTATCTTATATTGGAATTTGTTCGATAACATATCCAATTTCTTTCTCCGTTTTCTATTTGTTTTATTTTTTCCGATCAACCTTTTATTAGTTATTAAAATAGTTTTTAAAAAATAAAATAAAAAAAATATGATTATTAAATAGTTAGAAAAAAGATAATCTAGCCTTAATAATTGTATTGATGTAACTAATCTATCAAAATTAGATTAATTAAATAATTGTTATCATGTTTAATGATTTATTAATACAAAAGTTACCATAAATTAGTTGGTACTTAAGGAAAAAATTAATTAGTCTATTTCTTTAAGTGTTTGTATCATATGTATAAATACATGTACTACTTAAAATTAAGTAGTTTCAAAAATTGTTAGAGAGAGAAAGTTAAATGCTTTATAATACAGTATAATTTATCCAAACACCGACCACCGGGTATAGAATCCTATAAACCCTATATCAACTTTAAAATTTACAGATCCTAGGAAAAACGTAAGAAAACCAAGAACAAATATAAGAAAGAGAGAGAAAGTGGTGTAACCGGTCGTGCTAATCTAAAATGAGTTATAAAAGACCGGCATCCAATATTAAAAAAAATTGGTTATAAAGGATCAACCATGCTTTCATAAATAACTAGCATTGTACCCGCGTAATGCGGCGGCGATAATAATAGTTTGTGCTTGACAACATGTTCGATTTCAGTGAATATATTTGTGTGAAATATGGTATCTTGTATTGTAATTTGTTCGATAACATATCCAATTTCTTTCTCCGTTTTCTATTTGGTTTATTTTTTCCGATCAACCTTTTTATTAGTTATAAAAATAGTTTTTAAAAAATAAAATAAAAAATATATGATTATTAAATAGTTAGAGAATAGATAATCTAGCCATAATAATTGTATTGATGTTAGTAATCTATCAAAATTAGATTAATTAATTGTTATCATGTTTAATGATTTATGAATACAAAAGTTACCATAAATTAGTTGATACTTAAGGAAGTAATTAATTAGACTATTTCTTTAAGTGTTTGTATCTTATTTATTATTGACATGTACTAATTAAAATTAAGTATTATTAAAAATTGTAACAGAGAGAAAGTTAAATACTTTATAATATAGTATAAATGATTATCAACCATGCTTTTATAAATAACTAGCATTGTACCCTCGTAACGCGTGGGCGATAATAACAGTTTGTCCTCGACAATATGTTCGATTTCAATGAATATATATGTGTGACATATGGTATCCTGTATTGGAATTTGTTCGATAACATATCCAATTTATTTCTCCGTTTTCTATTTGTTTTATTTTTTCCGATCAACCTTTTTATTAGTTATTAAAATAGTTTTTAAAAAATAAAATAAAAAATATATGATTATTAAATAGTTAGAAAAAAGATAATCTAGCCTTAATAATTGTATTGATGTAACTAATCTATCAAAATTAGATTAATTAAATAATTGTTATCATGTTTAATGATTTATTAATACAAAAGTTACCATAAATTAGTTGGTACTTAAGGAAATAATTAATTAGTCTATTTCTTTAAGTGTTTGTATCATATGTATAAATACATGTACTACTTAAAATTAAGTAGTTTCAAAAATTGTTAAAGAGAGAAAGTTAAATGCTTTATAATACAGTATAATTTATCCAAACACCGACCACCGGGTATAGAATCCTATAAACCCTATATCAACTAAAATGAGTTATAAAAGACCGGCATCCAATATTAAAAAAAATTGGTTATAAAGGATGAACCATACTTTCATAAATAACTAGCATTGTACCCGTGTAATGCGGCGACGATAATAATAGTTTGTGCTTGACAACATGTTCGATTTCAGTGAATATATTTGTGTGAAATATGGTATCTTGTATTGGAGTTTGTTCGATAACATATCCAATTTCTTTCTCCGTTTTCTATTTGGTTTATTTTTTCCGATCAACCTTTTTATTAGTTATAAAAATAGTTTTTAAAAAATAAAATAAAAAATATATGATTATTAAATAGTTAGAGAATAGATAATCTAGCCATAATAATTGTATTGATGTTAGTAATCTATCAAAATTAGATTAATTAATTGTTATCATGTTTAATGATTTATTAATACAAAAGTTACCATAAATTAGTTGATACTTAAGGAAGTAATTAATTAGACTATTTGTTTAAGTGTTTGTATCTTATTTATTATTGACATGTACTAATTAAAATTAAGTATTTTTAAAAATTGTAACAAAGAGAAAGTTAAATACTTTATAATATAGTATAAATGATTATCAACCATGCTTTTATAAATAACTAGCATTGTACCCGCGTAACGCGTGGGCGATAATAACAGTTTGTCCTCAACAATATGTTCGATTTCAATGAATATATATGTGTGACATATGGTATCCTGTATTGAAATTTGTTCGATAACATATACAATTTATTTCTCCGTTTTCTATTTGTTTTATTTTTTCCAATCAACCTTTTTATTAGTTATTAAAATAGTTTTTAAAAAATAAAATAAAAAATATATGATTATTAAATAGTTAGAAAAAAATAATCTAGCCTTAATAATTGTATTGATGTAACTAATCTATCAAAATTAGATTAATTAAATAATTGTTATCATGTTTAATGATTTATTAATACAAAAGTTACCATAAATTAGTTGGTACTTAAGGAAAAAATTAATTAGTCTATTTCTTTAAGTGTTTGTATCATATGTATAAATACATGTACTACTTAAAATTAAGTAGTTTCAAAAATTGTTAGAGAGAAAGTTAAATGCTTTATAATACAGTATAATTTATCCAAACACCGACCACCAGGTATAGAATCCTATAAACCCTATATCAACTTTAAAATTTACAGATCCAAGGAAAAACGTAAGAAAACCAAGAACAAATATAAGAAAGAGAGAGAAAGTGGTGTAACCGGTCGTGCTAACATAAAATGAGTTATAAAAGACCGGCATCCAATATTATAAAAAATTTGTTATAAAGGATCAACCATGCTTTCATAAATAACTAGCATTGTACCCGCGTAATGCGGCGGCGGCGATAATAATAGTTTGTGCTTGACAACATGTTCGATTTCAGTGAATATATTTGTGTGAAATATGGTATCTTGTATTGGAATTTGCTCGATAACATATCCAATTTCTTTCTCCGTTTTCTATTTGGTTTATTTTTTCCGATCAACCTTTTTATTAGTTATAAAAATAGTTTTTAAAAAATAAAATAAAAAATATATGATTATTAAATAGTTAGAGAATAGATAATCTAGCCATAATAATTGTATTGATGTTAGTAATCTATCAAAATTAGATTAATTAATTGTTATCATGTTTAATGATTTATTAATACAAAAGTTACCATAAATTAGTTGATACTTAAGGAAATAATTAATTAGACTATTTCTTTAAGTGTTTGTATCTTATTTATTATTGACATGTACTAATTAAAATTAAGTATTTTTAACAATTGTAACAGATAGAAAGTTAAATACTTTATAATATAGTATAAATGATTATCAACCATGCTTTTATAAATAACTACCATTATACCCGCGTAACGCGTGGGCGATAATAACAGTTTGTCCTCGACAATATGTTCGATTTCAATGAATATATATGTGTGACATATGGTATCCTGTATTGGAATTTGTTCGATAACATATCCAATTTCTTTCTCCGTTTTCTATTTGTTTTATTTTTTCCGATCAACCTTTTTATTAGTTATTAAAATAGTTTTTAAAAAATAAAATAAAAAATATATGATTATTAAATAGTTAGAAAAAAGATAATCTAGCCTTAATAATTGTATTGATGTAACTAATCTATCAAAATTAGATTAATTAAATAATTGTTATCATGTTTAATGATTTATTAATACAAAAGTTACCATAAATTAGTTGGTACTTAAGGAAAAAATTAATTAGTCTATTTCTTTAAGTGTTTGTATCATATGTATAAATACATGTACTACTTAAAATTAAGTAGTTTCAAAAATTGTTAGAGAGAAAGTTAAATGCTTTATAATACAGTATAATTTATCCAAACACCGACCACCAGGTATAGAATCCTATAAACCCTATATCAACTTTAAAATTTAGAGATCCTAGGAAAAACGTTAGAAAACCAAGAACAAATATAAGAAAGAGAGAGAAACGTGTAACCGGTCGTGCTAACCTAAAATGAGTTATAAAAGACCGGCATCCAATATTAAAAAAAATTGGTTATAAAGGATCAACCATGCTTTCATAAATAACTAGCATTGTACCCGCGTAATGCGGCGGCGATAATAATAGTTTGTGCTTGACAACATGTTCGATTTCAGTGAATATATTTGTGTGAAATATGGTATCTTGTATTGGAATTTGTTCGATAACATATCCAATTTCTTTCTCCGTTTTCTATTTGGTTTATTTTTTCCGATCAACCTTTTTATTAGTTATAAAAATAGTTTTTAAAAAATAAAATAAAAAATATATGATTATTAAATAGTTAGAGAATAGATAATGTAGCCATAATAATTGTATTGATGTTAGTAATCTATCAAAATTAGATTAATTAATTGTTATCATGTTTAATGATTTATTAATACAAAAGTTACCATAAATTAGTTGATACTTAAGGAAGTAATTAATTAGACTATTTCTTTAAGTGTTTGTATCTTATTTATTATTGACATGTACTAATTAAAATTAAGTATTATTAAAAATTATAAGAGAGAGAAAGTTAAATACTTTATAATATAGTATAAATGATTATCAACCACGCTTTTATAAATAACTAGCATTGTACCCGCGTAACGCGTGGGCGATAATAAAAGTTTGTCCTCGACAATATGTTCGATTTCAATGAATATATATGTGTGACATATGGTATCCTGTATTGGAATTTGTTCGATAACATATCCAATTTCTTTCTCCGTTTTCTATTTGGTTTATTTTTTCCGATCAACTTTTTATTAGTTATTAAAATAGTTTTTAAAAAATAAAATAAAAAATATATGATTATTAAATAGTTAGAAAAAAGATAATATAGCCTTAATAATTGTATTGATGTAACTAATCTATCAAAATTAGATTAATTAAATAATTGTTATCATGTTTAACGATTTATGAATACAAAAGTTACCATAAATTAGTTGATACTTAAGGAAATAATTAATTAGACTATTTCTTTAAGTGTTTGTATCTTATTTATTATTGACATGTACTAATTAAAATTAAGTATTATTAAAAATTGTAAGAGAGAAAGTTAAATACTTTATAATATAGTATAAATGATTATCAACCATGCTTTTATAAATAACTAGCATTGTACCCGCGTAACGCGTGGGCGATAATAACAGTTTGTCCTCCACAATATGTTCGATTTCAATGAATATATATGTGTGACATATGGTATCTTGTATTGGAATTTGTTCGATAACATATCCAATTTCTTTCTCCGTTTTCTATTTGTTTTATTTTTTCCGATCAACCTTTTATTAGTTATTAAAATAGTTTTTAAAAAATAAAATAAAAAATATATGATTATTAAATAGTTAGAAAAAAGATAATCTAGCCTTAATAATTGTATTGATGTAACTAATCTATCAAAATTAGATTAATTAAATAATTGTTATCATGTTTAATGATTTATTAATACAAAAGTTACCATAAATTAGTTGGTACTTAAGGAAATAATTAATTAGTCTATTTCTTTAAGTGTTTGTATCATATGTATAAATACATGTACTACTTAAAATTAAGTAGTTTCAAAAATTGTTAGAGAGAAAGTTAAATGCTTTATAATACAGTATAATTTATCCAAACACCGACCACCGGGTATAGAATCCTATAAACCCTATATCAACTTTAAAATTTACAGATCCTAGGAAAAACGTAAGAAAACCAAGAACAAATACAAGAAAGAGAGAGAAAGTGGTGTAACCGGTCGTGCTAACCTAAAATGAGTTATAAAAGACCGGCATCCAATATTAAAGAAATTGGTTATAAAGGATCAACCATGCTTTCATAAATAACTAGCATTGTACCCGCGTAATGCGGCGGCGATAATAATAGTTTGTGCTTGACAACATGTTCGATTTCAGTGAATATATTTGTGTGAAATATGGTATCTTGTATTGGAATTTGTTCCATAACATATCCAATTTCTTTCTCCGTTTTCTATTTGGTTTATTTTTTCCGATCAACCTTTTTATTAGTTATAAAAATAGTTTTTAAAAAATAAAATAAAAAATATATGATTATTAAATAGTTAGAGAATAGATAATCTAGCCATAATAATTGTATTGATGTTAGTAATCTATCAAAATTAGATTAATTAATTGTTATCATGTTTAATGATTTATTAATACAAAAGTTACCATAAATTAGTTGATACTTAAGGAAGTAATTAATTAGACTATTTCTTTAAGTGTTTGTATCTTATTTATTATTGACATGTACTAATTAAAATTAAGTATTATTAAAAATTGTAAGAGAGAGAAAGTTAAATACTTTATAATATAGTATAAATGATTATCAACCACGCTTTTATAAATAACTAGCATTGTACCCGCGTAACGCGTGGACGATAATAAAAGTTTGTCCTCGACAATATGTTCGATTTCAATGAATATATATGTGTGACATATGGTATCCTGTATTGGAATTTGTTCGATAACATATCCAATTTCTTTCTCCGTTTTCTATTTGGTTTATTTTTTCCGATCAACTTTTTATTAGTTATTAAAATAGTTTTTAAAAAATAAAATAAAAAATATATGATTATTAAATAGTTAGAAAAAAGATAATATAGCCTTAATAATTGTATTGATGTAACTAATCTATCAAAATTAGATTAATTAAATAATTGTTATCATGTTTAACGATTTATGAATACAAAAGTTACCATAAATTAGTTGATACTTAAGGAAATAATTAATTAGACTATTTCTTTAAGTGTTTGTATCTTATTTATTATTGACATGTACTAATTAAAATTAAGTATTATTAAAAATTGTAAGAGAGAAAGTTAAATACTTTATAATATAGTATAAATGATTATCAACCATGCTTTTATAAATAACTAGCATTGTACCCGCGTAACGCGTGGGCGATAATAACAGTTTGTCCTCCACAATATGTTCGATTTCAATGAATATATATGTGTGACATATGGTATCTTGTATTGGAATTTGTTCGATAACATATCCAATTTCTTTCTCCGTTTTCTATTTGTTTTATTTTTTCCGATCAACCTTTTATTAGTTATTAAAATAGTTTTTAAAAAATAAAATAAAAAATATATGATTATTAAATAGTTAGAAAAAAGATAATCTAGCCTTAATAATTGTATTGATGTAACTAATCTATCAAAATTAGATTAATTAAATAATTGTTATCATGTTTAATGATTTATTAATACAAAAGTTACCATAAATTAGTTGGTACTTAAGGAAATAATTAATTAGTCTATTTCTTTAAGTGTTTGTATCATATGTATAAATACATGTACTACTTAAAATTAAGTAGTTTCAAAAATTGTTAGAGAGAAAGTTAAATGCTTTATAATACAGTATAATTTATCCAAACACCGACCACCGGGTATAGAATCCTATAAACCCTATATCAACTTTAAAATTTACAGATCCTAGGAAAAACGTAAGAAAACCAAGAACAAATACAAGAAAGAGAGAGAAAGTGGTGTAACCGGTCGTGCTAACCTAAAATGAGTTATAAAAGACCGGCATCCAATATTAAAGAAATTGGTTATAAAGGATCAACCATGCTTTCATAAATAACTAGCATTGTACCCGCGTAATGCGGCGGCGATAATAATAGTTTGTGCTTGACAACATGTTCGATTTCAGTGAATATATTTGTGTGAAATATGGTATCTTGTATTGGAATTTGTTCCATAACATATCCAATTTCTTTCTCCGTTTTCTATTTGGTTTATTTTTTCCGATCAACCTTTTTATTAGTTATAAAAATAGTTTTTAAAAAATAAAATAAAAAATATATGATTATTAAATAGTTAGAGAATAGATAATCTAGCCATAATAATTGTATTGATGTTAGTAATCTATCAAAATTAGATTAATTAATTGTTATCATGTTTAATGATTTATTAATACAAAAGTTACCATAAATTAGTTGATACTTAAGGAAGTAATTAATTAGACTATTTCTTTAAGTGTTTGTATCTTATTTATTATTGACATGTACTAATTAAAATTAAGTATTATTAAAAATTGTAAGAGAGAGAAAGTTAAATACTTTATAATATAGTATAAATGATTATCAACCATGCTTTTATAAATAACTAGCATTGTACCCGAGTAACGCGTGAGCGATAATAACAGTTTGTCCTCGACAATATGTTCGATTTCAATGAATATATATCTGTGACATATGGTATCCTGTATTGGAATTTGTTCGATAACATATCCAATTTCTTTCTCCGTTTTCTATTTGTTTTATTTTTTCCGATCAACCTTTTTATTAGTTATTAAAATAGTTTTTAAAAAATAAAATAAAAAATATATGATTATTAAATAGTTAGAAAAAAGATAATCTAGCCTTAATAATTGTATTGATGTAACTAATCTATCAAAATTAGATTAATTAAATAATTGTTATCATGTTTAATGATTTATTAATACAAAAGTTACCATAAATTAGTTGGTACTTAAGGAAAAAATTAATTAGTCTATTTCTTTAAGTGTTTGTATCATATGTATAAATACATGTACTACTTAAAATTAAGTAGTTTCAAAAATTGTTAGAGAGAGAAAGTTAAATGCTTTATAATACAGTATATTTTATCCAAACACCGACCACCAGGTATAGAATCCTATAAACCCTATATCAACTTTAAAATTTACAGATCCTAGGAAAAACGTAAGAAAACCAAGAACAAATATAAGAAAGAGAGACAAAGTGGTGTAACCGGTCGTGCTAACCTAAAATGAGTTATAAAAGACCGGCATCCAATATTAAAAAAAATTGGTTATAAAGGATCAACCATGCTTTCATAAATAACTAGCATTTTACCCGCGTAATGCGACGGCGATAATAATAGTTTGTGCTTGACAACATGTTCGATTTCAGTGAATATATTTGTGTGAAATATGGTATCTTGTATTGGAATTTGTTCGATAACATATCCAATTTCTTTCTCCGTTTTCTATTTGGTTTATTTTTTCCGATCAACCATTTTATTAGTTATAAAAATAGTTTTTAAAAAATAAAATAAAAAATATATGATTATTAAATAGTTAGAGAATAGATAATCTAGCCATAATAATTGTATTGATGTTAGTAATCTATCAAAATTAGATTAATTAATTGTTATCATGTTTAATGATTTATTAATACAAAAGTTACCATAAATTAGTTGATACTTAAGGAAGTAATTAATTAGACTATTTTTTTAAGTGTTTGTATCTTATTTATTATTGACATGTACTAATTAAAATTAAGTATTATTAAAAATTATAAAAGAGAGAAAGTTAAATACTTTATAATATAGTATAAATGATTATCAACCATGCTTTTATAAATAACTAGCATTGTACCCGCGTAACGCGTGGGCGATAATAACAGTTTGTCCTCGACAATATGTTCGATTTCAATGAATATATATGTGTGACATATGGTATCCTGTATTGGAATTTGTTCGATAACATATCCAATTTATTTCTCCGTTTTCTATTTGGTTTATTTTTTCGATCAACTTTTTATTAGTTATTAAAATAGTT